>VDFB02284753.1:0-43981 GCA_007258455.2 Sequoia sempervirens
TGTGGTTACTATTGGTGACACAGATGCAGTTTTGGGCATACAATGGTTACGTTCACTTGGTGAAATCTCTCTCAACCTACAAACAATGGAGCTCAAGTTCCAATCTGATGGCAAGAGAGTTGTTTTGAGAGGAATGTCTAATGGTGGTCCTCGTATAGTTTCTTTCAAAAGGATGGAAAGGCTGATTAGACATGACCAAGTGGAGTGGGCTGCAGAATGCATGGTTCTTCCAGCTAGTCCAGTTGAGACCAAGAGGGAATATCCTCCCGATATTCAATCTATACTCACCAAAAGGAGTAAGGTGTTTGTTGATCTACCACCTGGGCCACCACCAGAAAGGGGTGCTGAGCATGTTATTGAACTTAAGGAAGGGGCCAAACCAGTCATTACAACACCGTATAGATATCCTAAGAAGCAAAAGGATGAAATTGAGAAGAACATAAGAGAACTCCTGGAGATGGGCTTCATTCGCCCTAGCAAGAGTCCCTTTGCTTCAGCGGTGGTTCTTGTGAAGAAGAAAGACGGCACCATCCGCATGTGTGTGGATTATCGTGCCTTGAATCAAAGCACAATAAAAAATCGGTATCCTATTCCTCGGATCGATGAGCTCATTGATGAGCTACATGGTGCTAAATTCTTCTCCAAAATTGATTTGAGATCGGGTTACTATCAGATCCGGATGAGGGGCTCAGATGTTGAGAAGACGGCATTCAGATGCCACTATGGTCATTTTGAGTTCCTAGTCATGCCCTTTGGCTTGACTAATGCTCCAGCCACCTTCCAGTCTTGCATGAACAGAGTTTTCCAGAAGCAGTTGAGGAAATTTGTGTTAATTTTCTTTGATGATATTCTCATCTTCAGCAAGACGTGGGAAGAACACCTCAAGCACTTGGAGGGAGTGCTTAGCATTCTTGAATCAGAAAGTTTGTTTGCAAAAGAGTCCAAATGTGAATTTGGAATGAAGGAGCTGCTCTACCTTGGCCATATAATCAGCGCTGAAGGGGTGAACGTTGATCCAGAAAAGATCAAGGCTATAGTAGATTGGCCACCTCCAGAAAATCTGACTCATTTGAAGGGATTCTTGGGTCTTTGTGGCTTCTATAGAAGGCTCGTAAAGGGGTATTCTCAAAGTGCTGCTCCTCTTACTGACCTCACTAAAAAGGGGGTTTTCATGTGGTCAGAAAAAGCTCAAAGTGTGTTTGATAAGTTCAAGGAAATCATGAGTTCTTGTCCTGTATTGGCCATACCAGATTTCTCCAAACCTTTCGAGTTACAGTGTGATGCATCAAGGGAAGGTATTGGGGCTGTTTTGATGCAAGAGAAGCATCCAATTGTATTTGAAAGCAGAAAATTAAGAGGGGTTGAAAGGACCTATTCTATCTATGATAAAGAAATGCTTGCAATCATGCACGCATTAGCCAAGTTCAGACAGTATCTGGTGGGGAGTAAATTTGTGGTCAAAACTGATCACAACAGTCTCAAGCACTTTATGCATCAGAAGGACTTGAATGAGAGACAGCAGAAGTGGGTGAGTAAGCTACAAGCTTACGATTTTGACATTGAGTATGTCAAAGGGAAGAATAACGTTGTGGCTGATGCTTTGTCTAGAAGGCCTCACTTGAGCTCATTGTGTGAGCTTAATGCTGATTGGAAGGAGTTGTTGCTTGCTGATTATGCCAAAAATCAGTTTGCAACCAGCGTTATTGAAGGTACTTTTCATGATGAAAGGTACAAGGTAGTTGATGGGTTGATCCACTACAAGGGAAGAATCTTCTTGGTGGCTGATTCTAAACTTAAGAGGAAGATTTTGGTGACTTTCCATGACAGTCCACTTGCTGGTCATCAAGGGTACTTCAAGACATACAAGCAGATTCGAGAGAGATTCTCTTGGAAAGGGTTGAAAGATGATGTTCAGCGTCACATCAAGGAGTGTAGTACTTGTCAAATGAATAAAAATGAGCACTCTCTTCCAGCTGGTCTACTGCAGCCACTTCCCATTCCAAATCAAAAATGGGAGAGTATCTCTATGGATTTCATCACCGGGTTGCCTAGGGCTCAAGGCAAAGACTGTATTTATGTTGTAGTGGACAGATTGACCAAATTCTCTCATTTCTTTGCCATCACAAGCACATTTACAGCAGCTCAAGTTGCAGATTTGTTCTTCCATGAAGTGTTTAGACTGCATGGGTTGCCTAAAAATATTGTGAGTGATAGGGACAGCAAGTTCCTAAGCACCTTTTGGCAGGAAATTTTTAGGATGAGTGGTACAGTGCTTACTCCAAGCACTAGCTATCACCCACAAACGGATGGTCAAACGGAGATTGTGAACAAATGGTTGGAGGGCTATCTCAGAAATTATGTCTCGGAACAGCAAAGAGCATGGGTAAAATGGCTCCACTTGGGAGAATATTGCTACAATTCATCTTTCCACATGTCAATAAAGATGTCTCCATTCATGGCCCTCTATGGTTACGAGGCTCCAAGCTTTGCTGATTTGGTGTTTGGCGATAGCAGAGCTCCCCAAGCCAAGGATTGGTTGCAGCAGAGCCAAGATGTTTTGAAATCCTTGAAGGACAACCTTCAAATGGCACAAAATCAGCAAAAGATGTACGCTGATCAGCAGCGTGTTGAGCGCTCATTTGAGGTTGGTGACATGGTATATCTTCGGCTTCAGCCCTATAGACAGTCCACACTTAAGAAGAGTGGAGCTGAGAAGCTGAAACCACACTTCTATGGACCATTCAAAGTTGTTAGGAAGGTTGGAGCGGTGGCTTATGAGTTGGAACTACCTTCGAGTAGTAAGGTCCACAATGTCTTCCATGTGTCTCGCCTCAAAAAGGCACTTGGACACAACGTTGTGGCTTCATCACAGTTACCTCCTTTGGATGAAGAAGGGCAGTTGACTTTGGTTCCAGAATAGATTATTGATTTCAGAGAGCGTTCCTTGAGGAGGAGAACAATCAAAGAGTATTTGGTAAAGTGGAAGAATTTACCATTGGAGGATGCTACTTGGGAGGATGAGGAGATTCTACAGCATCCAGACTTGCGATTGCTTGAGGGCAAGCAATCTTGGGGAGGGCGGACTGTAATGTCCCCTTCTCAGCAGTGATCGTTTCTGTTGACCGTTGGCCTATTCCGGAGACCCGTAGGCTGTGCGGATGGTGAAATTAGGGTTTCCTAGTTTTGAGGTGGTTATTGCTTGGAGTTTGGATTTCTGATTGCGGATTCTTTCTGGGTTTTCAGAGAGCTTCGCAGTGGTGTGTTCAGTTTGGCATTCCGGGCAACTTCGCGAATTTACTATTTTTAGTAAATTCTATTTTTGGCAGTGGACAGTTTGGGGTTCAGTTCAGTTGGATCACTTCTTCAATTGTTTCAGCTGGCACTTCAGTTCTTGGCCTTGGGCGCATTATTCTTGGTGAGATAAGTATTTTCCTTATAATATTATATTTTAATATTATATGACCCTTTTGTATAGCAAGCACAACTTAAGTTGTTTTTAAAAGAGGGACTTTAAGGGTCTAGGCGCCATGGAGGAATAAGTTATATTTTATAAAGTCAAATATTGAGCTTTTGAAAAAGGACGCCTATATGAAGGTTTGACTTTATTTTAATATGTGAAATAAGCAAAAGTAAAAATGGACGCCATCTTTTGGAGGGAAAAGGTGAATTTGAAATTAGGGTTTTGGGCGCCCTCTAGAAGCTTCTAGATGTTTCTCTCTCGTCTATATATTCAGGCCTCAGCTCTTCATTTGGCATCATCTGTCTACTACACCGTTATGCTGCTGGATTGATTTCAGGCGCTCGCTTCGAGGAAAGCACACCTCCTAGCATTGGCTCAT
The DNA here is from genome assembly GCA_007258455.2 of Sequoia sempervirens. Classification (NCBI taxonomy): domain Eukaryota; kingdom Viridiplantae; phylum Streptophyta; class Pinopsida; order Cupressales; family Cupressaceae; genus Sequoia; species Sequoia sempervirens. The sequence goes on from VDFB02284753.1 coordinate 3,840, forward strand.
CTTCTTGCTTGAAAGATAGCAACTAGTTGAGAGGTTAGATTGTATGTGGGTTGTTTTGGCATTGTAGTTGAGTTACTTGCATTTAGTCGATGTTATTCAAGCATTTTGCAGTGTTTTAGTGTTGCTGATGTTGCATTGCTGTAGGCGTGTTTTATTCATAATCCAAAAATACAAAAAGATTTCATTGTGGGTATTGCATATTTCCATTAGTCTTGCTTGGGCGCCAATTATTGCCAAGTTTTGTGATTTATAAACAAGTGTGGGAATTTTAAGAAGAAATCGCCCTCCTCTAGGGGCCGTACCATTGTACCTTCATTGGGAATTGTGTAGAAATTAAATATCAGTACTTTGGGGTTGTTTTATGTCTCTAACTTGGGCGCCACCATCTTAGTTGTCATTTGCATCTATTTACTTGCAGTTTGAATGAGTGGTGTGAGGTTTGTGAGCATATTTTGGTGTTACAGTGTTGCTGATAACAGAGAAACAGTCCTAACTCTGTCATAGCAGCAAGCATAAAATAATCATTCGAGTTGTGTGCAAGGAAAGCCATTGAGAAGACTTGGAATTATCATTCTATATTGTTGTAATTGTTGAAGGTTCTCTTATAATGTGCTTAATTGATGAATTTCTGATATTGTAAGCTGTACAGTAGTACTGTCAGCATCATTTAACATTTCCGCAATTTCTCTATGTTTGTACTGCCCACTGAACAAGTGGAAGAGGCTGGCTTGCCGCCTATTTCTGTTTTGCATTGTAATTTCCTTAAGTCTCCACCAAATGGTCGCCTCTTATCCATCACGGATTGAGTAGCACATACTTGGTGTTGAGCTCTTTTCAGTATTGCAATAGATAGGGATCCTCTGACCGAATGCTCGTCGTTCACCGGCGCATCTCTGGTTAGAGTTCTTGTTCAACATTTACTTTGAGATCCTCTGACCAATGCTCACACCTTGCCCGCATCGGGATCCTGGTGTACATTCTGGTTAGAGTTACTTTCTGCATCGTTTTGGTTTATGCTAACCTTAACGGGTGCATGTTGCATTGTAATCTTTTATGAAAAAAAAAAAAAAAATTGGTCCGGTTCATTACACCTTGATCCCGCCTTGTATTGCAACAGGGAATGCATCTAGGGTGCTACCCTTAGACCTCATGAGGGGCATTGCCTCTCGACCTCGTTGGGGATGCTATCCCCAAACCTCCACCAAAATCATTTGATACATTTTGTAGTTGTATTTTGCATAAAAAAAAATATTTACAAAAAATTAAGTGTTTTTTTAGTTGTTGAGTTTTGTTGAGTACTCTCCAAGTTGGAAATTTTCGGAGTCCAATTCTATGAACTATGGGTGAAAGCACTCCTTGCAACATATGACTAGAGGAGAGCAGAGAAAAGATTATAGCAGAGGCAATTGCAGCCCCAAGCCTAGTTTTTAGTTCTATAAGGTTAGAAGGAGATATGGGGGGCTCTTCTTCCATTGGGCCATGGATATGAGGATCAGGTAATGTGGGCAGCCAGAGTTCTAGCATTTTTTCGTTCCTCGTAACAATTTTGGTGTGCAACCTTCATTGGAAGGTACTGCATGAAATAAATTGCAACACGAGTTGAAGTTGGAAAGTGCAAGATTTTGGTACTATAATAATATTCCATTTAATGTTGCTTTAAGTCCTTATTGGGAGTAGTTGGTAAATGCAATTGACTGTGGTAGGTAAGGGGTTCAATGTCCCAACTCATCATGAGCTGAGTGGCTCATTATTGCAAGATGAGGTCCACACGTCTGCTAGTAGAAGAACAAAAGAAATTTTGGGAAAATAAAGGCTGCACCATTTTATTTAAGGGGTGGACAGATGGCAAGAATAGGACACTCATCAATTTTTTAGTGGCTTTAGGGGTACAACTAGTCCTTTAAAAATTAGTTGATGCCTCTAATGAAACTAAAAGTGCAGAGACTTTGTGCAACATGTTGGATGAGGTGGTGATAGAGGTGGGAGTGGAAAATGTCATTCAAATAGTGATCGACAATACAATTGCATATGTAGCAATCGATAGACTTCTAGAGGCAAGGAACCCAATGTTGTTTTGGAGCCTTTTTGTTTCCCATTGTCTTGACCTACTCCTTGAGGACATAGGGAAACTAAGTTGGGTGAAGAACGTGGTTGAAGATGAAAGTAATATCACAAAGTACATTTACAACCACACATGGATCCTAAATCTTATGAGAGAGTACACTGATAGCAAGGAACTCGTGATTAGGAGTCACACACTTTGTCGCTATTTTTCTCACCTTGTAGAGCATAGTAGCTTCATTGACTAACCTTAATCATATGTTTGTGAGCAAAAGGTGGTTGGAGAGTCCTTATTGTAGGAAGGCCAAACCAAAGAGAGTTGTGAAGACTATTTTTGATGATAGATTTGCCAAAGTCACAGAGGAGATGATCAAGGAAAGTTTTCAAAGTCCAATTTTTATTTATTTATTTCTTTTCTAATATTACAATTTGTTGATTTTTAAAATTTTTGATATTTATGTGTTAGAACCATTTGTTAGGGTTGTATGATGGGTGCATGGGGATCAAACCCTATGGGGTATCTGTATGAGGCCATGTATAAGGCCAATATGATCCCATATGGTGCTTTATTGATTAGAGGTGGAACCAACAACCCCATCAACATATTCATGTTGTTGCCTACTATTTGAATCCCATGTTTTTCTTCTCCCCTTTATTCAAAGCAGATGTAGAGGTTATGCTTGGCCTCAACATGTGTATTGAGAGATTGGTTGTTGATGACAACCTTCAAGACCTCATAGTTGATGAGATACAGATTATAAAGTTATAAGAGGGAAAAGAGGGGCAATATTTTCTCCAACTTTTTTCATTTGTAGGAGAGCCACTATGCAGCTAGGTAAAAAACCATAAATCTTTAATTTTAACTTATTATTTATTTTAACTTTTAAGTTTTCTAAAATTTTTACTAAGTTATAAATGTTATCCTTTCAGATTTTTGGTGGGAAGATTATGGTGCCACAATGCTTAACCTTCAAAAGTTTGCCATCCATATTTTATTCCAGCCTTGTAGTGCTTTTGATTGTGAGCGCTAGTGGAGTGTTTTTGAGGCTATTTGCACAAAGAAGCGTAATAGGTTGAGTCAAAAGTGCTTGAATGACCTTGTTTATGTATGGTACAATAATTGGTTGCATGAAAAGAAGGTACAAGGGCAGGATACACATCATGTGCTTGACCTTGATGACATTGATCCATATTTAGATTGGATTATTAAGCTTGAGGATGTTGATGTGGATCCATTGTTAATTGATGATGACTTAGCTAATTTGGAGAGGGAGGCAGATGAATGTGAAGTGAATGTGGTAGCATTAAAGGAGGTAGAAGGCGACGCTGGTGAGCCATTAAGTGTGGGTTCCTTGCATTCATAGCTTGATCCTATCCCTATGGATGAGGCACCTATTGAGGATATTGCAGCTATACCATCCACTTCCACAAAGCTGCAATAAACTTTTTGAGCTTTAGTCATAGAAGAAATTTATGATTTATAATTTTTACTGATATTGAAACTTAAAGTTCATATGCATTTAGAAGTTGAACTCGTTTTTTAATTTATGATATGTTTTAAATTCTAATTTTGATTTATATATGATGGAACTTAGTAATATGTTCTACAAATTTAGTAGTTTGTGTTTTTGAAGAAACGTTTTAAAATTTTATGTATTTTCAGCTGTTCAATAAATATTAAATTTGTTGATTTTTTCCCCGAGTTTTTGTTGAGTCCTGAGTTTTTAAATTTTTTGGGCCTGTCCAATAATTGTTGAGTTTGAGTTTTTCAACTATGATCTCATCTAATGGACAAGATTGTTACGCTCCAAGAAAAAACAAAGATAAGGGTTGTGTAGAGGAGAATGCTTCCCAATGATAATCTCTTTCTCTTGATCTTTTCTTGGCACAAACCAAAGAAGAACAATATTAGTGACAACAGTTTGTTGAGGAATGGTTCACTCGAGGGGACTCCAATACCCAATATTTCCATAAGTAGGGTTTAAATTGGAAAAATGTGAATTCATTCCATGAAATAAATGAAGATCACATCAGCAATGCTCCTAAATCCTATATTACTTGTGGCGATTCTTCAAAGCTATTCTAGATAACAACTTGGCTTTTTTGTGATAAAAAAACGATGGAAGTGAAGAGCGCTCTGGGCGCTCAAACCCTAGCCGACACGAGCTCTCTTGGTGGCGATGGGTCTGATTTTGGGGCTGAGGACACAATGGATGAAGATGAAGATGCAGAGGACGATTTGGAGTTTGCTACCAAAGTTGCTAATGATGCAGATGCAGAGGTGGATGGTTCTAGGGTTGCAGTTGGTGCTACTAACGTTGATGAGGTTTTTAACCTTGGAGGCTCGAATGAGGGGATGGATGAGGGAGATTTCCACACTCCTGCGGACTGGGAACTTGTAATGTCCCCATTTTTGTGAGCATCAGAGTCATAAGGGTTAGCCTATCATTTTGACCCTCGTAGGCTGACAGTTGTGATTAGAGGGTCTTTCATTGCAGTTATCCAGTGTTGGGGACATTACTCCACGGTTTGATTCAGGTTTGGGCCTTTGCAGATGCTTACAGAGTGTTATTCAGGCACTTACTATTTATAGTAAGTCAGGTCATCAGGGTTACTATTTCAGGCAGGGCACCTGGCTTAGTTGGCAATCTCAGTTTCGACCCAGTTTGGCAGTTTGTTGAGCAAATGGTGAATAATAAAGCAAGGGTTTAATATTGATTTGTTCTCTGTTTCTTATGCAAATTGACCATCTTCAGTTGTTCATGCCTGGCTGCGAATAAAATCAGGTTTTTTAATTCATAAATCAACTTCCTTTTTGTATGCATGTGTGCCTTTTTATATTGTAAGAATTCAATTAATAAAAGGAAGGCATTTGCAGCTCATTGGTATCAAGTGTGCTTAGATATTAGCATATTTTGTCGATTTTTCATTATCTGGCATCATTTTAATTTAAAAACCAGCAAAAACATTTATGAACAAAACTCATTGAAAAACCACAAACCATCAAACTCAACAAAACTTTACTATTCAGTATAGATTGGGGTTTAGAGACACCAGGTCTCTTACAGAACTTGCTCCCTGTGTCAAATCTTCCTCTGTCCTCTCTAAGGATGGGATTGATAATGAGTGGTTTATTAATTCAAATGAGGAGGAAGAAGAGCTCCTTCTTGATATTCTTTCGAAGGCTTGTAGGAAGTCTCGGCGGTGTGAGATTGGTGGGAAGAAAGAGGAGGATGGTCCTTTTTCTGGGCTGGTTAAAGGTTTTCTTAATCACTCGATTCCTACTCAACAAGTGGGTGTTGGGCTTGGTTTGGATTTGAATTTGGGTGCATCTCTGGCTTCTAGATCTGATGGTTTGAACATTGTTTGGACGCCTGTGAGGGATCTTTGCCATGGGGTTGGTTTGGTTAACCCTCCTTTGTCCTCTGACTTCTCTGGTGAGTTGGATGCTATTGCTTCTCCTGTTAAGGGACCCCTCCCTATGTGTAGGGGGGATGCTACTACTGCTGTCAAGGCTAAGGTGTAGGGGTTCTCAATGGCCTCTGGTCTCTCTTTTCAGATTCTTGATGTTGTGGTGGAAAAGACTATTGCTGCTATTGGTAATGCTCTTGTTGGGAGTTTCTTAGGCCCTCGTCCTAATATTGACTCTGTTCACAGTTGGGCTCAGATTAAATGGAAGGCTTTTGGTCTGCTGCAGGTGATTGCTTTGCCTAAAGCTTTTTTCCTTTTTTCCTTCCAACTCCTTCAGCAGAGTAAGGATGTTTTACATGGTGGGCCTTGGTTCTTTGGTACTTTTGTTCTCCTTTTGAAAAGTTGCACTATGGGGTTTGTGGCTTCCAGGGATTACTTCAATTGGGCCCCTATTTGGGTTAGGCTCCCAACACTTCCTTTGGAATTCTGGGATGAGGAGGTCTTTCGAGGTATTGTGTAATGTCCCCTGCTGAATCTGGTGTAAATTTTCAGTTGTGGCTTTGGGACATTCCGTCAAACAATTTGCTTCATCTGTTGTTTGTGGTCTCCTCTTGATTTTTGAGTTTATATAATGAATCAAATGTATCAATGACTGAACTGAACTTGTGATACAATGCTAGATTCATTTGCAATGACTAAAATGAAAGGTAATATGCAAAATACATGCAAGTAATCAGTGACAGTAATGAGACATTTTGACAAACATGTACATGTGATAGAATTCCACTAGCAGTCAATGAGAGGCCAATGCCAAAGCAGAACATAATATCATAGCAAAGGTCCAACAAACTCTCAAACATCAATAGAGGACTTCTTGTCAACCTTTTAAGTGCTGTAAAAAGCAATATCTTAAGGCGGTGGTCACTCAACAAATCCTTGTACACGTGCAAGGATGAGTTACTACTCTCCATTCTATCTGTTTGATCATTGTTTATAGCTGTTTGATGTAGAGAGATGTGCTTTTCTCTAGATTCTTGTGCCCCCTTCAGATAGAACGTCTGCAAATTTTTTTACAACATGTTTGCGAAATGCAATGGCATCTACAGAGACAAAAGTCTGTGCTAAAGATGGAGTATCCTTTTGTCCTTTATTTGAACTATTTTCAATGAATTATAATTAACTTCTCATAATTCAAAACCCACATTAATCTTAGCAATTACTAATAGCCTCCTTAGCACAACACCATTTGCGGATGATAAAAGCTTCATGATTGTGTTTGCCAAATCTACGCTGCCACTACGTGGATTTTTAGATGAATTAGATACATGTGCTTAGTCTCCAGTCTTCAAAGCATCCCTTTTCCTTTCTGGAGATTCTTCTATCGATTGGCACCCAACTGGAGGGGCACTGACCTTCGAGAGCCCTTGCTCTGTTTAGGCATCTATATTCTCTATTCTGGATCTCCCCTAGCTAAGTATTCCTTTCCTACATTGAGCACCTTCATGAATAACACCCGCGGTGGCAAGATGAGGGCAAGAGCTCGATAATCATATCAACGGCTATAGGCTTAATTAGCATTTTTATTTTATCAACTATGTTAGTCATGGACCCGAATCTTGAATGGTTTTCCCCGTTTCTTCCCTTTTTTTTCCTTCCTTTTTTGATCTATGTCCTCTTGATGGTCTTTTATACTCTACTTGATCCAAGCATCATAACTCTTTCAATCAATGGTCGCACCTTTGTGAAGAGTCATGATAATATAATAACAAGTCAACTTGTCATTTAATTTATTATTATTTCTTTAGTCTGCCTTTTTTTTTTGATACGCAAGATTAGATTTATATTAAATTAAAAAGTTTAAACTACAGATAACTGCCAACGCAGGATCAAAAACCACCATCAACCACCAAGCATTAAGCCAAAAAACCAGATAACTGTCAAAAAGCCACTACCAACCAACCCAACCAAACTGCCTAAAACCATACTTCTACCAAAATGGCCGACAGGGCCACCGCCATAAACATAGTACTACCCAAACTATTAAATGTGAATACACCTAACCTACGAAACCAAGCCCAACCAAACCGGACTTACAAAAAATGGTTAAATTCTGCAAATTCTTTTAACTCTTTTATCCACTTCACTCCACCAATAGCCAGCAACCCAAAGAATTTCTTCAAGAATTCCACCGCCACTGCTACGACCATCCTATGCTTCATGAGAGCAAGCCCGCTCAAATCAAGAAGAAAAGGGTACAGTTTGATAGCCTCGTCCGAACCCTGCAGGACCTCCAAGTCACAAGGACGCGGAATGCCTCTACCAACCACCACAACCCTCAGAACTTCATCAACCCCTTCCACCAGATCGTCCCTGAACATTTTTCACAAGCAACAACTTCGCCTCGGCTTTATCAACCTGGTTATCCAAGAGAGAAGCCAAAAACCAAGATGAAATATGCAGATTATCCCGTCCATATTCCTTGTTTGCCAAATGCTCAACACCCTGGATCATTGTTGAGAAGAATCCTTTTCAGGTGTTGATCCATTATTTCTCTGAAAGAAGCTCGACGAGCCAATGACTTCAAAGAAATCGGGGTATCCTCCCCAAATCTTGCCTACCCATCCACCGACACCTCTATCACAAACCTTGAGCGCTTGGCCATTGACACCCAAGCACAAACCACACATTGCCAAAAAAAGAATGATCACCATCCGCAGCCGAAGACAAAAAATGAGAAAGAAAACACACCTTAGACGACCTTAAAGTCAACCCGACTTGGATCAATGCCAAGTACTTAGTGGCCGCCACCTCCACAAATAAGGCATCTCCAAACATGCCTAAACCTGCCGAAAGGACTAAGTCCATCAAGCAAATGCACACTAGCTGTCCTCGGAAAGGGCGACCTCACCTTGCCATCAATGTGCGTACTCTGGAGGACATAACGTTTCCTACCTACACCAACTCACTATAGTCCGCCCACATCATCCAACTGTCCCGTCTTCACCATACAGTGTGGCAACACTGCCACATCCCCTCTGCCAGGTTGGAGGGGCACCCTCCCTACCGCCCATTCTTTAGTCTGCCTTTTTATTTATTATTATTTTATTTTATTATTTAGTGATTTTCTTATAAATATTATAGAACCCATTATATTTGTAATTATTATAATATTATTTTATGTTTTATATTTTATATTTATTCAATGTCCATTATATGATAATGATTATAATAATATTCTAATATTTATAATGTTTATTTATAATATCTATAATTATAATAGTCTATATATATATTTATAATTACAATATTATCTTATGATAATTGTAATTATAAAAATATTAAAACGATAATGTTTCCTTTTATAATTTTAATATATATTGTGTTATTCATTTTCACTTATCTGGATCTCAGGGTGTTCTAATTTCGGGGACATGACATATTGGTAATAGTTTTGGTTCTTTCTTAGCCATGGATAGGATCCCGAAAGACATGAAATGTTTAGTTTATGCTAGATTTTGTGTTTCGATTGAAACTGGTAAGCTTCTACCAAATAAAATTAAGATTCATTCCAAGCTGGGTTTTTGGGAGCAGAGTGTTCTATTCGATTCTTCCTCTTTGGTGTGCTCTCATTGCCTTAGAGTTGGTCATTTTTCCCGCTCTTGCTAGGACTTCAATCCTGTGAAGACTTGTTCTATTGGGAAGGCTCTGTCCACTGCTGTTTCTCCCACTAAAAAGTCATACTTGGTGAACCCCTTGGCTAAGGAGTTGGAAGTGGAAGATCATGCTGATGTCCAAATGGGAAGCCCTCTCAAGGATAAAAGTTTTCTTGTTAGTATGAATGACATTGATTTGTCCCAGATTAATGGATTGACCATTTAGATCAAGCTCCCCTTATGAGCTCTTTGTTTGGACACAATTTCAAACCTCCTTGATTGGTGTGGCCCTTCTTTGAGTGTGACCCCTTTGGTGGCTTGGTGCTGTGTAATGACCCCTTCTCAAACCTGATCGTTCATGTGACCGTTGGCCTTTTTTCTGGAAACCCGAAGGCTAGTCGGAAGGTAAATTAGGGTTTCCTATTTTTGAGGAGGACTTTGCTCAGAAATGGTGGATTCAGTGGCGGATTCCTTCTGGGTTTTCAGAGGGCTTCGCAATGGTATGTTCATCTCAGCTTTCAGAGCACTTTGTGGAATTTACTATTTTTAGTAAATTCTATTTTTGGCAGTATTCAGGATGGTATCAGGCAATTGACTTTCCCCTTCAGTTGACTCAAGTGGCGTATTCAGTTTTGGTCTTCAGAATGCAGTTCTGGGAAGACGAGCTCATTTCACTTAAAATAACATTATAATTAAAATGTTATTTATCACCTTGGCCTAGTCGAATGACTTAAGGTTATTTTAAAAGGTGGACTCAAAGGGTGGCGCCTTCATAAAGATTATATTTAATATTTGTTGAGTTCTCCTAAGTCAAGCAAATTAAATTGGGCGCACTTATCAAGGTGATGTTTTAATTAAATATGATTATTGAGCTAAAGGTGAAAAGGACGCCATATTGAAGGAAGAGATTAGGGTTTGAACTTTGAGTTGGATTTTAGGGTTTCGTGAAGTCAAACGAAGCTTATAAAAAGGAAGTCTTGTGCATCATTTGGGGATCTTTTGGAAATTATACTGTTATGCTGCCGGATTGGCTCTGGGACTGCTTCGAGGAATGAAGGCCTCCTAGCATTGGGCATCACTTCGTGTTTGAAAGACAACATCTAGTGGTGATTCTGTATCTGTGAGTTGCATTTAGCTTCATTTTATACAGCAGATTGCATGTTTTATTCATATCTTGTAAAAGACAAAAAATATTCTTCTGGGTATCTTCTCATTCTCTGTATTTGGCAAAGGCGAATAGATTCTCCAATTTCTAGATTTTTTAGCGCTTGCATTATTTTTAAAAAGAAAATCGCCTTTTTCAGCAAGGCCGTACCTTTTTGCATTCTTGGGATTTGTGCATTTTTCATTGGTTGCATTTTGGAGTCTGGGTTAAGTTCTAGTTTGAGCGCCATCATCATATTAGTCTTATGCATCTTAGTTTGAGCAATTTGGGTGAGTTATAAGGGAGATATGAGCAATTGAATCAATTCATAGGCTGCTGGTTTTTATTACAAAAGTGCAGATTTGAGAACAACAGAAAAACAGAAATGTTAAGTACAATCTTTGTAATGATTTGATATGGCTTCTTGAATTCAGCCAAGAAGAGATTTTATTGTATTGTATGATTCATATTTCCAGCTCTAACATCTTGACAGGCGTATGATATTACATTGTGAACTGACCAGTAGTACTGGCAGTCATTCTCCAGCTTGTTGCTCTGAATTTGTATTGCTCAATTTCAATTGAAGTTCGTAATAGATAGATCTCCGCCCTATGGTCGCTACTATCCCACTCCGGGTTAGCTAGCACATTCTGGGTGTTGAGTAGTTTCATTTCTCAGCATTTATCTTTCAAGCTTTGTTTGTATTCACTCCGTCATATGGTCGCCCCTCACTCCGCTTTGGATTGGGTAGCACATACTTGGCGTCGAGTTCCTTTTCCAGCATAAGCAGTTTATTTTAGATCCTCTGACCAATGCTCACCATCATCGGTGCCATTCTGGTTAGAGTTGCTTTCTTGCACGTTTGGGTTTTCTCATCTAACCTTAACGGGTGCACTGCTTGTAATGTTGTAATCTGATAATTGAAAAACAAAAAAAAAAAATTTGGCTCGGAATATTTCAGTGGTATCAGAGCTACGCATCCTGCCATCCTGTGAAATCAGATTTCTAGGAGTGACAGAGAACAGAGGTACTTGGCAAGAGTATACAAGAGAGGCACAGTTCAGACACAGTTGCATCAAGCCCCAGAAGGTCAAACAGCTTCAGGGATTTTGAGGGCAAATTGGGAACCTTCACAAGAAACAGCAATGGGGGATAATGAAAGGATTCTTGGTGGCAGTGAAAGAAGTTCTGGCAACAGAGATGACAGTGGAAAAGGAAGAGAGAGATCTACGAGTCCCGGGAAGGAGTTTGGGAAAAAGATGGATGCCTTGATGGACATGGTATCTCTCATGATGGGGAGAATGGGGCAGAATACTGTTCCACAGAACAACTCAGGCCACAGAGGGGAGCATAGTGCTTCCAACCAGCATGATGAGCATGCAGCCCGGACAGTGTCAAACAACACTTACATCTCTTCCAAACCATTCAAGCCCACTTTTTTAGTTCCTGTAGTCAATCAGCCCGAACCTGAAGAGAATGCTTCATGGGTGGAGCAGTTGAGAGTTGGCCGTACTGAGTATGACTCTCTACCTGTCGACATCAGGATGGACATGTCCTTCAATGATTTCATGGATCATAAGAGGAAGAACAGAGGGCAAGGAAGGAACTTTGATCAAAGAAGACCATCAAATCAAGGAGACTTGTACCAAGCTGTCAACAAAGTTATACTTCCTCATTTTGATGGGAGTGATACAAGTTCAGCCCGAGCTTGGATTCAAAAGCTGGATAATTATCTAGCTCTCAGACCAATGGCGGAAGATGAAGCGATTAAGTTCGCTACGCTACACCTTGATGGGGTGGCGCACGAGTGGTGGTACCACGGCCTCGTCACTCTAGGCCATCGGTCTATCACAACATATGATGAGTTCACCACTAGGCTCATCGAAAGGTTTGAGAAAAAAGATCCTAAGATCCATTTCAAAGAGCTTGCTCAATTGAGACAGTATGGCACAGTTGAAGCCTACATCGCGGAGTTTCAGAGACTCTCAGTCATGGTGACTGGAATCACAGAAAGGAGATTGGTGATTCTTTTTAGTGAAGGGTTGACAGAACCCCTCAAAGGCTGGATTAAAGCCTTTGATCCTCCAACACTGCAAGAGGCCATGAAAAAGGCAAGAAACATGGAGTGGGCTGCTCCTAAGGCGAAATTTCAGTCAAACTCCCCTTTTCAGAAAAGGGATAAAGGAAAAAGGCCTCAGTATAAAAATAATTTGAGACCTCAGAACAAGGAGTTCAAGAATCGCAATCCCCATGTCACCAGGTTGGATCAAGAAACCCTGAATGAACTCAGAAGAAAGGGGTTGTGTTTTCGGTGTCAGGAAAAATGGTCTCAAGACCATGTTTGCCCTAAAGGAGTCAAGTTCAATCAGATTGAGTACTATTCTGCTGGGGAAAGTAGTTCTGATTTTTCCGACCAGCAATCTGATTTTGAAGGAAACGAAGACGATAGAGCTCCAGAAGAGTCCGGAGATGAGAAGGGAAGTGGTGGAGTTTTAGCTCAACTCTCCAGTTTTCAAAGAAATGAATCATTCAAGGTTCGTGGGATGGTCAAAGGGCAGCGAATCGTTGCTTTGATCGATACTGGAGCAACTCATAACTTCATTGACGAAGTTGTGGTAGCCAAGAAGGGGCTGCAAACAGAGGAGTTCGAAGGATTCAAGGTCATGGTTGCCGATGGTTTTCATATTACTTGCACCAAGAAAATATCTAACATGACCATGCAGTTGGGCAACTACGAAGTCAAGGATGACTTCTATGTAGTTCATATTGGGGATACCGATGCCGTTCTAGGCATTCAATGGCTGCGATCTCTTGGAGAGATCTCTTTGAAGCTGCAGACGATGGAGTTGAAGTTCCAATCAGATGGGAAGAAGATAATTTTGAGAGGCATGTCCAATGGGGGTCCTCGAGTAGTGTCATTCAAAAGAATGGCAAAGCTGATCCGTCACGATCAAGCTGAGTGGGTTGCCGAATGCATGATACTTCCTGCTAGTCCTGTTGAGACTAAGCATGACCAACCTCCTGATATCCAGTCACTACTCACGAAGAAGAGCAAAGTCTTCGCAGATTTGCCTCCTGGACCACCACCTGAACGGGGTTCAGAACACATCATAGAGCTCAAAGAAGGAGCCAAACCGGTGATCACAACTCCATATCGGTATCCGAAGAGGCAAAAGGATGAGATCGAGAAGAATATTCGGGAACTTTTGGAGATGGGTTTCATACGCCCAAGCAAGAGCCCATTTGCTTCTGCAGTGGTTCTTGTGAAAAAGAAGGATGGTACCATGCGCATGTGCGTGGACTATCGTGCTTTGAACCAAAGCACCATCAAAAATAGATACCCCATTCCCAGGATAGATGAGCTCATTGATGAGCTACATGGGGCTAAGTTCTTTTCGAAGATAGATCTGAGATCGGGTTACCATCAGATACGAATGAGGGGATCAGATGTGGAAAAAACAGCCTTCCGATGTCACTATGGCCATTTTGAATTCTTAGTCATGCCATTTGGGTTGACTAACGCTCCGGCTACCTTTCAGTCTTGCATGAACCGTGTCTTTCAGAAACAGTTACGGAGGTTTGTGCTGATATTTTTTGATGATATTCTGATCTACAGCAAGACTTGGGAAGATCACCTCAAGCACTTGGAGGAAGTGCTTAGTATCATGGAATCTGAGAGTTTGTTCGCAAAAGCTTCCAAATGTGAATTTGGAATGGTGGAGTTATTGTACCTTGGCCACATAATCAGTGCTGAGGGAGTAAAGGTGGATCCGGAGAAGATCAAAGCAGTGGTTGATTGGCCACCACCTGAAAATTTGACTCAGTTGAAAGGTTTTTTGGGCCTTTGTGGTTTCTATCGGAGGTTCGTTAAGGGGTATTCACAGAATGCGGCTCCCCTTACTGATCTCACCAAGAAGGGAGCTTTTGTTTGGTCAGAAAAGGCTCAAGTTGTTTTTGACAAATTTAAGAAGATCATGAGCTCGTGCCCAGTTTTGGCCATTCCTGATTTCTCCAAGCCATTCGAGCTGCAATGTGATGCATCGGGTGAAGGAGTGGGGGCTGTCCTGATGCAAGACAAACACCCTATCGTGTTTGAGAGCAGGAAATTACGAGGTGTTGAAAGGACATACTCGATTTATGACAAAGAAATGCTTGCTATTATGCACGCATTAGCCAAGTTCAGGCAGTACTTGGTGGGGAACAAATTCGTGGTTAAAACTGACCACAATAGCCTCAAGCATTTTATGCACCAGAAGGATCTAAATGAGAGGCAACAGAAATGGGTGAGTAAGCTTCAAGCTTACGACTTTGACATTGAATATGTCAAAGGGAAAAATAATGTCGTGGCCGATGCTCTCTCCAGAAGGCCTCATCTTAGCTCATTGTGTGAGCTTACTACAGATTGGAGAGATATGTTGCTTGCTGATTATGCCAAAAATCAGTTTGCAACCAGCATTCTGGAAGGTACTTTCCATGATGAAAGGTACCAGGTGGTTGAGGGATTGATCCATATAAGGGAAGAATCTTTCTAGTGGCTGATTCTAAGCTCAAGAAGAAGATTCTTTTGAATTTTCATGACATTCCAGTTGCTGGTCACCAAGGTTTTTTCAAGACCTATAGGCAGATCCGAGAAAGGTTTTCTTGGAAAGGCTTGAAGAGAGAGGTTCAACGCTACATTCAGGAATGTCCTGTTTGTCAAGCAAATAAAAATGAGCATACATTGCCAGCCGGGTTGCTGCAACCACTTCCAATTCCCAATCAAAAATGGGAAAGCATTTCAATGGATTTCATCACTGGGTTGCCCAAGGCCCAAGGGAAGGATTGCATTTACGTGGTAGTTGACAGATTAACCAAGTTTGCTCATTTCTTTGCCATTACCAGCACTTTTTCTGCAGCCCAAGTTGCAGATTTGTTTTTTCGAGAAGTGTTTAGACTTCATGGGTTGCCAAAGAATATTGTAAGTGATAGGGACAGCAAGTTCCTAAGTACTTTTTGGCAGGAAGTTTTCAGAATGAGTGGTACTGTGCTCACTCCAAGCACGAGTTATCACCCTCAAACTGATGGGCAAACAGAAGTGGTGAACAAGTGGTTGGAAGGCTACTTGAGAAATTATGTGTCCGAACAGCAGAAAGCTTGGGTTAAGTGGCTGCATATAGGCGAGTACTGCTACAACTCTACCTTCCATATGTCAATCAAAATGTCTCCTTTCTTGGCACTCTATGGGTATGAAGCACCCAGCTTTGCAGATTTGGTGTTTGGTGACAGCAAAGCACCATTAGCCAAGGATTTGTTGCAGCATAGTCAGGACATAATGAGATCCTTGAAGGATAATTTGCAGATTGCACAAAATCAGCAGAAGTTGTATGCTGATCAGAAGTGTGTAGAGCGTTTTTGAGGTCGGATATGGTCTATCTCCGTTACAACCTTATAGACAGTTTACTCTCAAGAAGAGTGGAGCTGAGAAGCTCAAACCTCGCTTCTATGGGCCATTTAGGGTCATCAGAAAAGTTGGGGCAGTAGCTTATGAATTAGAGCTACCATCAGATAGCAGAGTACATAACGTCTTCCACGTGTCTCGCCTTAAGAAGGCACTTGGACACAATGTGGTTGCTTCTTCACAGTTGCCACCATTGGATGAAGAAGGACAGTTGGTTCTAGTTCCCGAGGAGATACTTGATGTCAGAGAACGTTCCTTGAGGAATAGAACTATCAGAGAATGTTTGGTAAAATGGAAGAATCTGCCTATGGAGGATGCCACTTGGGAAAGTGATGAGATTTTGCAGCATCCTAGTTTGCGATTGCTTGAGGACAAGCAATCTTGGGGAGGGCGGACTGTAATGACCCCTTCTCAAACCTGATCGTTCATGTGACCGTTGGCCTTTTTTCTGGAAACCCGAAGGCTAGTCGGAAGGTAAATTAGGGTTTCCTATTTTTGAGGAGGACTTTGCTCAGAGATGGTGGATTCAGTGGCGGATTCTTCTGGGTTTTCAGAGGGCTTCGCAATGGTATGTTCATCTCACAGAGCACTTTGTGGAATTTACTATTTTTAGTAAATTCTATTTTTGGCAGTATTCAGGATGGTATCAGGCAATTGACTTTCCCCTTCAGTTGACTCAAGTGGCGTATTCAGTTTTGGTCTTCAGAATGCAGTTCTGGGAAGACGAGCTCATTTCACTTAAAATAACATTATAATTAAAATGTTATTTATCACCTTGGCCTAGTCGAATGACTTAAGGTTATTTTAAAAGGTGGACTCAAAGGGTGGCGCCTTCATAAAGATTATATTTAATATTTGTTGATTTCTCCTAAGTCAAGCAAATTAAATTGGGCGCACTTATCAAGGTGATGTTTTTAATTAAATATGATTATTGAGCTAAAGGTGAAAAGGACGCCATATTGAAGGAAGAGATTAGGGTTTGAACTTTGAGTTGGATTTTAGGGTTTCGTGAAGTCAAACGAAGCTTATAAAAAGGAAGTCTTGTGCATCATTTGGGGATCTTTGGAAATTATACTGTTATGCTGCCGGATTGGCTCTGGGACTGCTTCGAGGAATGAAGGCCTCCTAGCATTGGGCATCACTTCGTGTTTGAAAGACAACATCTAGTGGTGATTCTGTATCTGTGAGTTGCATTTAGCTTCATTTTATACAGCAGATTGCATGTTTTATTCATATCTTGTAAAAGACAAAAAATATTCTTCTGGGTATCTTCTCATTCTCTGTATTTGGCAAAGGCGAATAGATTCTCCAATTTCTAGATTTTTTAGTGCTTGCATTATTTTTAAAAAGAAAATCACCTTTTTCAGCAAGGCCGTACCTTTTTGCATTCTTGGGATTTGTGCATTTTTCATTGGTTGCATTTTGGAGTCTGGGTTAAGTTCTAGTTTGAGCGCCATCATCATATTAGTCTTATGCATCTTAGTTTGAGCAATTTGGGTGAGTTATAAGGGAGATATGAGCAATTGAATCAATTCATAGGCTGCTGGTTTTTATTACAAAAGTGCAGATTTGAGAACAACAGAAAAATAGAAATGTTAAGTACAATCTTTGTAATGATTTGATATGGCTTCTTGAATTCAGCCAAGAAGAGATTTTATTGTATTGTATGATTCATATTTCCAGCTCTAACATCTTGACAGGCGTATGATATTACATTGTGAACTGACCAGTAGTACTGGCAGTCATTCTCCAGCTTGTTGCTCTGAATTTGTATTGCTCAATTTCAATTGAAGTTCGTAATAGATAGATCTCCGCCCTATGGTCGCTACTATCCCACTCCGGGTTAGCTAGCACATTCTGGGTGTTGAGTAGTTTCATTTCTCAGCATTTATCTTTCAAGCTTTGTTTGTATTCACTCCGTCATATGGTCGCCCCTCACTCCGCTTTGGATTGGGTAGCACATACTTGGC
This sequence comes from Sequoia sempervirens, assembly GCA_007258455.2. Classification (NCBI taxonomy): domain Eukaryota; kingdom Viridiplantae; phylum Streptophyta; class Pinopsida; order Cupressales; family Cupressaceae; genus Sequoia; species Sequoia sempervirens. The sequence goes on from VDFB02284753.1 coordinate 21,516, forward strand.
GTCGAGTTCCTTTTCCAGCATAAGCAGTTTATTTTAGATCCTCTGACCAATGCTCACCATCATCGGTGCCATTCTGGTTAGAGTTGCTTTCTTGCACGTTTGGGTTTTCTCATCTAACCTTAACGGGTGCACTGCTTGTAATGTTGTAATCTGATAATTGAAAAACAAAAAAAAAAAATTTGGCTCGGAATATTTCATGCTGGTTGTCTGTTTTCCATTGTGCTGCAGCATCTCTGCTGTTTCTCTACTTTTTGTGAAGGTTGCAGGTGCCCTTCAAAACCTTTTTCTGCTGTTTGTTTTCGTTGGCAAAGTTTGAGACTTTAGTGTTTGGCAGTGTCCTTTTCTTCACTTTGTACAAGGTTTTGGGCGCTATCAAAACCCCGCTTACCTTATCAAAACCAACTTGGCTTTTGGACAAGAATCGAGAGCATAGAGAAAGGTCCTAAAAGTCATTTGCATGTAATCATGCTCCATGTTCTCTGTAATTAAAACATTAATGGAGTCCTATCATTAACATGCTAAAGTGCCCAACATCTAGGGGGATGCACCATCTAATATTTATGATTAGGATGTTATTCATATTAATAGTGATATTGGCTATTTCACAAGAATTTAATATTTGTGGATTATTGGTTATAACTAACTAATGTTGGCAGCAACTTATTTAGGAATTAATGTTGGTAACATTCTGTTTATTTAAGAATTTTATCTTACCTATCAAGGCATCCTTGTACTATATTGAGTTTTCTGGTAAAAGTAATTCAAGTCCACAATCCATAGACATCTTGTTAACCTGATGATGGATCATGGATTGTGATCTGAAATGTGGATGAAAAGTCCATTATGCAATTTGTTCCAGAAACGTTTTTTTTGCTTTAATTTATACATTGCGTTAACCTTGTCTTAATTTTTTACCTGGATTAAAATCACTACATTAAAAGATAACATTAGAATTGAAGTTTGGTTCATTTCATTTGTATTTAGATTCTCTTCCTGTTCTTAATCACAAGCTCAGTCAAAAGAAATACAAATTTTGTTTTTGGCAGGCAGTCTTTTACAATGCATTTGGTCCGTCTTATGACTTCATGGGCAGTAGTTTGTGATGTGTGGTACTTAGAACCACAAATGCTGCAACCTGGAGAGACACCAATTGAATTTGCAGAGAGGTAAATATTTCACCAATCAAGCACAATATCTTGATGCTTAATTGTTTTTTTGTAGTCAGAAAGTGTTTTCCCTGCTTCCAATATTGTTGTTCATAGTTGCATTTGGACATCTCTATTAAACAGGGTCAGAGACATAATAGCTACAAGAGCAGGCATAAAGAAGGTTCCATGGGATGGGTATCTAAAGTATTATCGCCCAAGTCCTAAGCTCACTGAAACAAAGTATGTCAATTTTGTTTATGTACATGTATTTATAAATTATAATTCATTTCAAAAGATACGTTAGCAAAAATTTACCGTTAGAGTCCATTTATGGTGAATAAAAGATTTCCCAAATGATAATTTATCTACCCCTATGCGGATTTAGTGTTTTCAATTTATTGGTTTTTCTCTCAAGTGATGAGGATGCTCTCTAGTACCTAAAACTCATTTGCATCTTATTTAAATTGTTCAAAGGATTTTCAAATGTAAAAGAAGTATTAATAATCATCAAAGTTGCAAACTTGTCATTTAATTTAGACAAAAATGTAAAAAACTCATTTTTATTAGAAGACTTTCTAAAGTTGCCACTAATTTAATTTAGATGAGAAAGATAAAAACTCATTTTTATTAGAAGAATTTATAAATTGCTGCTACAAGAAATATAAAGTAAATTCTAAGACTTTACCTTGGGAAATTTGATATTAATTTTTGTCCATGCTGAACCATTGCATATATTCATGGTAGATTTTCCAATTGTGTACTTTAGACAATTTATTCATCTTGCCTAATCAGAATCTTTGAAAAATTTCATAAGAAATGCTGTAGTCTTACTATACACAGTCCCAAATCCACTGTTTCCTGTATGTACTGCAATATTCTCTTGTTTGCATTTAGGGGTTGAACTTCTAAGTTCTGGTGTGTGTGTGTGTGTGTGTGTGTATGACTGCATAGCAAATGGTAGGTCTGGTTTAGGTGAGATAAATCAAAGTCCCATACATCTGTCCGTACAATGACTTATTTGCTAGTTTTTAAAAGTCGGCTTTTAACCCCATGTGTACAGGGGTGTAGACTGATTTATATTATTCCATTATAAATTTCTCAAGCAAGCATTGGAATTCCCTTGTACCATATGAAATCCTAAGCACAGCTTAGAAGCCTGCCGTACATTATTTTAAAGGGGCTGCTTTTATTTGTATGCTGCTCAATCATAATCGTGGCTATTTGTGGAAGCCACCATACCATTTGAAGATCATTAAACCTTTGTAGATCTGTCATACTGTTATTAAATTTCTGTTCAGCTCTACCTTGTAAGGGAATTCTAACGCAGTATTTGTAAGTTGATTTAATAGCATAATATTATTAATATTACTCACTATTTCTGTTAAATAAGCTTGGATTTATTTATTGCTATTTGATAATTAAAAGTTGGGTTGGTAGAAAATTTATGGATTATGTTGGCGTAACAACTAGCACCTCTAGAGTAAGAGTTGGTACGGACAGCTATGCACACTACGCAATGAGTGCTCTTCAAATTAGGAGGGGAAGCTCCCTCGTTGTGCTTGACAAAAGTACTTGCAAATGGAAATAAACTAAACTATATCCTGTCTTTTTGTTTCAGCTGTAGAGGTACAAAGCTTTCTCGAAAACTATATACGTTGCAGCTGAGAATTTTCTGGTTTCGCAGATTCACTAACTACAACTAAACTTAATTACTTAAATTCTATCCAGTTTCCTCAAGAAAACAGAGCATGAGGAAACAGAGCAAGGTTTGACTATCAGACGATAAACGAGTATAGATTCTCAACTTGAAGGCAAGGTGGCACATCTATTAGCTCAATCTAAACAAGTTTATTGGTAACAACATCACACGATAAACTGGATACGGATTCTCAACTTGAAGGCAAGGTGGCACATCTATGCTCAATCCGAACAAGTTTATTGTTCACAACAACATACGATAACCAAGTGCAGATTCTCTACTTGAAGGCAAGGTAGGCACGACTATCAGCTCAATCCGAATAAGTTTATTATTCACAACAACATACGATAAACTAGTGCAGATTCTCTACTTGAAGGCAAGGTAGGCACAACTATCATCTCAATCTGAACAAGTTTATTAAACACAAAACAGATTTTATCTAACTATGGAAAGAATTCGCCATTACAATTGCATGAAACGCTATGTGGCATAACAATTCATTATAATGGAAAAGATGCATGAACAAATACCAAAAGAGCAATATTGAGGGAAAGGTAGGCGCAACATATATTTCTCTCTTGTGCAAAAGTTATTTACAAATGAGCAAAAGCTCTTATTTATATACATCAAGGTGTAGGGAACCCTAAAATCACCTTGAGTCAACTACAGTCTTGCAATGCATGCAAGATTTATTGCTAAACCCTAATAAAGCAAACTATACAGTTAACTGGAAAACTACCATCAGTTAACCGAAACATTTAACCTAAATGGACAATGTGCAAGCATGCACGTCCTTATTTAAAGCAAAGTTAATTGACACTACCTTCTTAACTAGAAACCCTAACTCCTAACTCTTGTGAAGATAATTCCAAGGATGAGATACATGTGTGAAATCAGCGAGTGAACTTCAAGACTGAAAGTCGAGTTAATCTGCTGCTCATGACTCAACCCCTCAAATTAACTACAGGTTCTAACTGGCAGATCACTCCATGTCATCTTGGTCTAACACTTCGACCAAGAACTCGCCAATCTCTCTGTCTTCAGGCACTTTGATGCTATCCAAAACAACAGTCTGTTCTTCAGTTCTCCCACTTTCCTTGACTGTATGCATGCCTTCTCTGACATCTTCAGTCGCCTTTCTGAGACTAGCTGAAATAACTGAAATATTCTCCAACTTAGGCGCCATAGGCTCTCCCTCAAGGGTATCACGAATCATCTTTTCGAACTCAGCTTGTACTTTGTCCAACTCAACATACGCCATCTTCAAGAAGATAATGACACGGAATCTGAACAACAAATCCACTGACAAGTGCAAGTACTCCAACCACATCATCTTTCATTGAAAACAACTTGGTAGAAATCTTTTCGCATATCTCCATTTTGAGAAGGTGCTGCTCTCTCCAAGTAAAAACCTTCTCTTGATCTTCATCAATCTCCAAGGCATCGTATGCAACTGACAACTAAGACACAAGAACACGATCCTTGGCTAAACCCTCTGCAACCGAAACTTCGAGCAACTGAATACCTTGACGAAGTTTATGTGCATCACTCCTCAACTGATACAAATCTGCAAGAAGACGTTGACCTGTAGCAACTAAACTTTCAATCCAGTTGTCCAAAAGTCTGCCATGACTGACTAATTGATCCAACTTTCGTTGTTCTGCAGGTGTATTCTGAGGAAGAACAGGCGCTCTACTTGAATTTCCGTGAACAAGATCAGAAATATACTGACGAAGTTGACTATTTTCAGCCTTAAGCAATGCCTTATCCTCTCCATCCTTCGTGATGCGTTCTTCAAGATTATTGGTGACAATCTTGAGAAGAGTCACGTCTGTCTCTCGAGTGGTCCTACCAAGATTTGCCTTAGTAAATGTAAAGTCACCAACTTCGACTTCATCTAGGCTCTTACCCTCTGGAGGAACAGCAACTTCTATAACAATCTTTGATTCTGGAGTCTTTTCAATATGCACCTGTTTCTTGATTTTCTTGTTCGACCTTCTCTGATAAGGTTCACCGAACTCATATAAATCAAGGTTATATGAAGGTTCTCGCCTCTGTCTCCCCAAAGACCTCTCGAGCCAACAAGACTGAACAATATTTTCAATTCGAGGAGAGACTATCCCTGATGTATCAACCTGTGGTGGTTCAGTTCTCTCCGATCCTACTTGAATTGGTGTCTCAGGCTCAGAATCTATGTCAATAGGTTGCACATGAGGCGAACTAGGAGGTTCAATGTGAGGTTCAGCCTGAATAACTGTCTCTACTGGAATCTCAGGTACATTCTCAACTTGCTTCTGCTTCCTCTTACCAGTAGCTCTCTTCCCCGTGTTTCCACTGAGTTTAACTCCTTCAGGAGGTATCACAATAGCCTTGACCCGAGGTCTTGACCTAGAAGTAGAAGGCAATGAAGAAAAATCCTTTGGCGGCTCTGTCACAGGAACTGACTTTCGCTTCTGTTACTTTCCAAGAACAGCTTGCTAGTCTTGATAACTGATCTAGAAACCTCCTCAATAGAAGTATTTTCCTTAGCATACCAATCTGGTGAACGAAGTAGCTGCCGAGCAATTTGATCTCTGACATATGAATTGAGAAGAACTTCTCCATCATCATCCGATAGACCATCAACATCTTTTGATAGGTAATCAGAGAGTTGACCGATAGTGAGTCTACAATAGTGACGACGACGAACCTCGAACTCATCTTCACAATTAGCCCAAAAATCTTCAAGTGCTGGCTTATATGCAATCCCTCGCTCTAACCTATCTGCATAATGACCCAGAGGATCATAGGAACGCCTCTCAGTATGAGTCTTAAGTTTGAACCTTTCTATCTCGGTTGACATAAGCTTGGCATCTGTTGTCGCACTGCATGGGAAAATTCTCAATGTAAATGGAAAATTAGCCGCAGTCTTATGACGATTGTGAAGAAAGAAATGAACATGTTGCATCTGCCTGAGAAACTCCATGAAGATGATCTTGTCTGAAGGATACCTCGGCAACATCAGGGGCTCTCCAACATATCCATAAACCCGGATGTATGTGAAAGTAGGGAATTGGATAAACCAATCCGCCCAAGTCTCCATTGCTGATTTTGCCTCGGCAAAAATACGAATGTGCATTTCGTTGTCAAGATCTCTAACTGTCTTTATAGAAAAGTGATCATTCACTGCTCGGAAGTCTTGCTCAGATTGAGAAAACTCCAACTGAGGATAATACTCATGAACACGTTGAACACCGAGAGTGCCATTAGTTTTCAGATGCTTGTAGCTGCCTTGGAATGCAACTAAGTAGACCAAGTATGATATCATATGAAACTCATGATACTTGAGAAAATTAGTAATCTGCTGATGTAAGCAATCACTAATCAACATAGCCCAGTCAAAATGCTTTGTGCCATCAAGAATTCTGGAAATTAGGTAAAACATCCATGAACGGAAAGTGCTAGCATCCTGTTGACCTGTAACTCGATTGAGCAAAGTTATCAAAACAGCAACTTCGTCCTTGAATTCACCACGACCAACCTTTTTAGGCATGTTAGTCTTCTGAACTTTCAGCCATTTCTGAGCCACCTTTCTCTGCGAACGTTGTTGATCTCCATCCCATATCTTCTCACAGGCCTCAATAACCACAGTAAAGTTATCTGAACGAGGAGGAATAGCAAAACATTTCTCTATGTCCTTCGGTTTGAGACTGCAAACAACCCTCCCATCAGCTGATCTAATTTGTCGTGAAGATGAATCATAATGCTTGATACAAGCAAGAACGAACTCAAGATCAAAAGTAGTAACAGGAATGGATGCCGCTGCCAGCAATCCGGAACGCTCAAGATTTCTCAACGAATTGCTGCTAACACCCTCCAAACTGCTCAGATTAACCACTGGATAAACATGATTTAGGTCTGTATCTGAAGTTTTGACAAAATTATGCATAAGAGCCGATTTGGCCTTATAATCAATGAGATTGAACTGCATTTTGAAAATGAAGACTTTTGACTGTAAAGTCGAATGTACTTGAACAACTTTCTGAAAAACTGAAGATCTTTGGACAAGGCTAAAAATAGCCTATGACGAAAGAAATTTTCAATTTTTTTTTGAAATGTGGGTTTTGTGCAGAATCCAATTCTAAGACAACCCAGATAGCTTGATTCTCGAAAAAATGTGTTTCAGGCCCACATGCAAAGAAATTCTCGAAAAAAAGCACAGAGCTTCAGAATGAAGACTACGGGGCAATTTTCTCGAAAAAATCTAAGACGTGGGTTTTGCTGCAAATACTGAAGTATGCGAACCCAGATGATCAAACTCTGAAAATATGTTGAATTTCTTTGACATGCAAAGAAAGTACCTAAGATGAGAAATAGAAGAAATAAGACAGAAGATAGAAAGTTTTGTTTGCTTTGCTTCTATAGAATTCGCCAATCTCTTCTTTGGAATTTGATGAAACCTGCATGCAAAGTGAAAACAAAGCCTGAAATCTTCTTCCTCTGAACAATCTGAATCCGTTGCTGAATTCTAACACCTGTAGCACCTTTAACTTGCTGGTTGCTCAAGAAGAAAGTATATTTCGAAGCTTGAGATGAAGAAATAATGGACGCCAATGCTTGAATAAATAGATTTTCATCTTTGAAATTCGCACAAAACATAAAACCTTGAAAAATGGCGCTTGGCTTATGATTGGACCTCATTTTAGTTAATTGAAACTAAAATAAGCTAAATAAAGCACCATGCTTTAGGGTTTCCCTTTCAATCTTCAGTTGACAAATTTATTTAAAGCACCATGCGATTTTGACTTCAGTTGACAATCTTTGTTGAATTCGCCATTCTTCACATGCTTTAAATTCACAATTTAGAATTAAAGCGTCCCTTTTAAGACTTCAGTTGACATTCAAAAAGTGAAGCGCTAACTTCAACCTCATGCTTTAAATCTAAATATGGCGTTCCTTTTGAAAACTTCAGTTGACATTCAAAGGTAAATTCGCCAACTTCACAAAATCAAAATTCATGCTTTAATTAAATATGGCGTCCCTTTTCAGAACTTCCAGTTGACAAAAGGTGAAGCGCCAACTTCACAAAGTCTTCACAATTTCTTCCAATTGCGCCATGCATGCAAACTAAAGTTGATTTACAAGCATAAACTCCAATTAACTCAACATGCAAACAAGTTAACTCAACATGCAAACTAGTTAACTCGGCATGCGAACTGAAAGATCACCAATACAATGTATGAATCGAGATGATAACCTGTAAATCGTCGGCCTAACAAGTTTGAACTGTTAGGCGCATCACCAACTTCTTTCGCTAAAATCAATCTCTTTGACTTCTTACATGCTTTCTGCATTTAGCCAATTTCTGCGAAAATTTGACAAACCCCTTCAGACTGTCATCCTCTCTCGACCTTCAACAGATCACCCACCGACACGGGCCGTGATGTGAGCACGTGTAGCAGATAAAAAACTGATCAAAAGGTACCGAGACTCATGCACTAAAATCAATATCCTCAAGGCTCAAGACTCAAGCCGCTCTTTCAAAGCTGCACTTTTCTCAAACTTATCACCCTCCATCTCGATCTCACAATGGTGGAAAAAAACCTTCATAACTGCTTACCAATTTTCGGATCGATCACAGAGTTCATTGCTATCGACTTCATTCCATACGATAATAGTAAAGGCACATTTCAGAACTTTATCCTCGAGGGTGAAAATAGCGGCAATCTTTTGAAAGTTGTTTTCTCCCTGGGACAATACTGAACCCACTCTGTACACACTAGAATCGAATCTAAGCCTTGAGAGACTGATCCGACGACAAGCAACTAAAGTCGAACGTGAACACGACAAATTGAATATATCCGGTGATCATCAAAAAGAAAGCATTAAAGGCGAAAGCCTGTGCTACTTAATGAAAAATGTGCTCTTTCTGTGTTGTTAGCCACTCGCTTTCTCGCTTTAAGCGCCCATATCTTCCGTAACTTGCACGAAACAGGTCCGTTTGACAGGCTTGATAGCTCATTGCGAAGCTGACGTGATGCCGGACAAATGCCTGCTGGAGGTGACAAACCCTAAAAACAAGATCTGAGCCCCTAAAAGATAGGGCGCCTTTTTGAAAATGTGCTCCCCTCTCCAGAGATAGAAAATTTTGATGATTTTCCTTCAAATTTTCACTTTTCTTAAATTTCTTCAGTAATAGACTGACATGACACTGACATCAACTCCATATTAAAAAACCCCAAAAACGACCTTCTGACATCACTTTAACAAGGTTAAGACTCAATTAAACAAAATGCCTTAGTGAAGCAAAAATTTTGGTTTTGGGTACAACAGATTAAAGGTACTTGCTATTATGAATAATATGTTAATAAATGCTGCATTAGCATAGAGTTTAATCTAATTACTTTCAGCATTATTTTAGAATTTCATATTTAGTATCATTCAACATTTAGTCTGAAAATTTACATATTATAGTTTAGTAGTAACCTAGGATTTGAATTTCAAAATTAGTATCCATTGCAAGTTTTCTATAAAGCAGCAAATACAATAAAATTATATATTTCCTAAAAATCTTAGAAAGGAACATTACAATGTGGAGGACTTGATTAGTTGTGCCAATGAAGAAGAAAGGAATTGGAGAAGACAAAATTGGATCAAAATCCTTTTGGCAAAGAAAAAATAGGAGCCCTTGAATCTTAAATATCTTGGTGAATTGAGATTAGTTGTAAACCTAGTTGAAAGGATGGAGAAACTCATGCATGCTATAGATGTCTATTCAGTAATTCTAGAGCCAGAGTAAGCAAGGGTTCAAGAAGAAGAGGCAGAACAAATGTTAGATCACAAGCCTTAACAAGAAACTCAATCTTTACCAAAGCAATTATAGTCTCAGGGTGGTGCTTCTGTTTAGATTGTCAGTGGTCAATCCAATAGATTATGTTGCTCCATCTACATCTAGTACTTGAGCTTAATCACAAAATGCTCTTCTAGAGAGGAGGGAGCTTGCTCGCCAAATAGGCTTCAATTATGCTTTGACAAAGGTAATGATATGCTTGAGCTAGAGGGTGTTACCCCTATGCAATTATGACAACCAAACCCGTACGTCAAATTTAAAACTTTTGAATTTAACCACAATAAGTAAAAGCAATGCCTTTCCAATAAAAAATTTCTTTTCAATTTCATAAACATGATATATCATTTTGCAACTTTAACTATTTCTTTCCAAAACAACTACAAAGTAAAGAAGAATAAGATACATACATAGCTCGTAAGCTTTTGGCACAAATAGAAGTAAGAAGGTCCAGGAGTCCGTCCTGTCAAATCTTGGATCATCGGTCGATTGTTGAGGAGGAGAAACACCACTCGGGCGTTTTTCCGCCAACCATGGACTTATAATGCGGTCCCCCACACGATCATTTTATAATGAACGGCCCTCCCTTCGAAGAAGAGATTGGTGGGATATCCTTTAACGATTACCAACTGAGCATAGTGTTGTGTTCCTACATATTTAGGTTTTGTGCATACGACAACTCTTAAACTAGTATGTATTTCGGGATCACAGTGAACTGACAGTGTAGTACCACAACTAAGTGTAAGTTGTTCCTAACACTACTTTGGCCAAAGTGTTTACATTCAATAAAGAACGTAGGTCATCTATCACATGCACTAGCCAGGGTCAATTTGACTTAAGGCTTCCTTACTCTACGCGTAGGTTGGTCTATTCGGGGTAGTTCGTACCCTAGACGTCCTACATCAACCTAACTACTAGAAAGGAGGACAGTTTAACAAGTACTCACAATTATCTCTCCTATACTGGACATCTTCATCCTAGGAGCTTCATTAACTTGACTAAGTTAATCTACAAACTTGTTGTGATCGGTATCTTATTAAACCCCCTCAATTCTTTCCCTAGTATTTAATAGCTACTTGAAAACATACACTCCTTATATGGAGTCAATACAAATAAAGCAATTTACTCCTTAATGCATCTATGAATCTTAGTGTAATTCGTACACTAATGTAAGCAAGAGCTAATAGTAGTAAACATGCAATAACCCACAAATTACTCCTTGTTTAAAGAACCAACAGCAATTCTTAAACTATGCATCATTAAAATCATTCTTTCATAAATTCGTTTCAAAGTATCACCATATCCTATCTTTGTACATTCAGATGATATGAAAACAGACTTTATTTAGAAACTCTTCTAAAGTATAAAAGAAGAATAGCAAAATTGTTTTTAGAATTGGGTTCAAGAGTATGAAGCGATAAGCATGCCTGGTAAATGCTTTCCACTGATACTGAACTAGAGTGAGAATGCTACACTTTTAGCCTCCAGCCAAAAGACTTCCAGCCACCTCTGTCTCTGATATCGAACTCTTAACAGAGTTGAAGATAATCTCAGTCCCTTACTATTACTCTCAGAAATGGTGAATGACAGGAATGAATCTCTGTCAATGTAAATTAAACTCTCTCAGAAATGTTGAATACTCTCACAGCAGATATAAAACTCACTCACAGCTAATGATGAATTCTCAGAAAAATGCTTAGAAATCTTTTGAAAAAGAGCAAACTCGAATTCCAAAATCCGTGTGAAGTAGAATGAGTTGAGCGGCTCTTATATAGGCTTCCTGCTCAACCAATTCCCTCTTCTAAAGGCGTCCAAACTGCCAGTAGGGTTTTTGAATGATTCAATCCTGAAATGTGGCGCCCTTAGAGAAGATTCGACCTCATTTTTGTGACAGCAAATGATGAATGATTCAACTTGCACATGATAAAATCCCGAAATGTGACACCTACAGGAAATGGCGCGATTCAAAAGGTAAAGATAAATGATGATAAATGCAGAGAAAAGGTCCCTTGTTCCATGGCGTCCACACTTCCTACTTCTCAGGCTGCAGTCGACACCATTCAAGCAACTCTTCATTGCTGGTCTTTGTTGTGCGCTTCTACAGGTGCGCTTCATTTCCACGGGAATCCTTTCATATCCATTTGCTTTCATTTTCAAAAGTTTCCTATAGTTGAAGTGAAATATTTTCACATGGCGTGATTTTGAAGTCACTATATTTTATTTCATGGAGTAAATCGACTTCCATAGTTTTAAGAAAATATTTAGCTTTGAGAAAATAACGTCTCTTTTTCAAATTCCGATTTCTTTTCTTCACTTTATGATATTAAAATAAAGTTCCATTTAAACTTTACTCGATTTCCATTCCATTTTATAACATATATTTATATATTTATTTTATTATATTAAAATATATATATATAGTATAGCTTTAATTTATATAATATATATCCATGTATATTTATTTAAATTCAATAATTTAAATAATCTCATATACATATATATATATTTTGTAAAAACTATATTATATATATATATATTTGATAAAATATTAAATATATAATTATATTTACCTTTACATATATACATGTATATGCATATAGATATTAAATTACAAAGTACGTATACTGCGAGCCAGTCAGCATACTTTCATTATACGTACTTATGTATATGTATATATATGTGTATATGTAGATTCTGAGGTAACGTCAACATAATATTTATCCATATTCACGTATATATAATAGGTTGGTTGTGGGTATGTATACATGTATATTTGCTTGTATACTTTCCTCTATGTATACGTATTCATAAGTGTATTTATATCGATGCACACGTATGGCATATCCATCTACTCTCATACGTTTGTATCAACATGAATATACTTATGGATACGTGTACATAACGTATATATATATATATATATGCCCACCTCCTAACCAGTAACATTATTCCACATACAGTTACACTGTCAAGCATCACTTATTCATGCATTCAGAAGTAGATACGACTCCTAATGTTAATAAACAAGCCTATGGATGACTTACCCTTAACTCAACAAACGGACTAAGCTTACTCAGTCTATAGTATGTGTGGGTATGCTCAATTGGTACTCGTTATTGTTTACCTGACCAAGCTCCTCCCCGAGTGATATCTCTCCTCTGCCTGGAGGAATGAACCTGTTTCCTGCACATCATGACATGACAACGGAAGTCATATGCTCAAAACAAGGCGGTATACATAAAACATCACAAAAAGTTAGAATAACATTATTCCATAACTTATATGCCACATTCATTCAAGAATTACATCAATAGAACTATCAAACAAATGAGACAATCATTTTAAATAGGACACATTCATTTGATAACAAGAACAATATGTTTTATTTATTTTAAAAGATTCAAACATTACAATGCATTTCCTATGCAGTAGTAGCTATACAATCGGGGTGTAATAGCAATAATAGGGTGGTAGTGAGCAAATAACTGGGAGAGATGAGCTACAAATAAGACTTGATGAAAAAATCTTGGAGGATGTTAGAGAAAGAGCCTAGAAGGAATTCTTGGCTAGTGATGAATTTATTAAAATTAATGAATTCAATTAGTTTTAGTTGGCAACCAAACAGGGATTGGGAAAGGCGAGTCCTTGGAAGAAGACACTACTAATAGTGTAATTTATCCTTGCTACTTCCATTTTGATGTAAACAAGTTAACTCTTGAAGAGGAAAGAGGGATTGTGAGAGCCAATGGATTTGTTCTACTCCCAGGCTAGGACATTACCTAGACAATGACTTTTGACAACATTATTGGACAAGGAAGTTTTACCAATCCTTCCAGGGCCTAGGAGCAATATTTCATTTGCATTTGTTTTAACCTAGATAAGAAGGTCTTTTCCATATGGGCCATTGCTTTAACACATGATAAACCCTTGGTTGAGATTGATATGATAGGAATGAGGAGGCAACTAATTATTCAAACTTCAAAGGGTAGGGGATACTCTTGCTACGCAGTCTCCAAGGATGGTCAACAATTATTCCTAGTTCAATGAACTCAACATCCTGAAGTTGCAAAATGTCTTGTTGTGACCTTTTTCACACATTGCCCCATTGCAAATGGGGACCCCCTAATTTTTGCTTCGTTTGGGTCTTTTGGCTTGATTTTGGTTAGTTTTCCTGTTGTCTCTCTCTTGTTCTGTTTGTCTTTCTGGGGATGCACCCGCCTGAATTGAAATTTTGGCCAAGTCTGAAAATTAGGGTTTTGAATCTTTTGGTCAATTTGAGGTCAAATAAAGTGAATAAGTTGGAATCTGAGACTAACGTTGCAGTCAGTATGCTTCCAGCAAGCTCTCAGCTAAATTGCATCAAATTCTGGCAACTTACTATTTTTAGTAAGTGTGCAATTCAGGGTATTTTCTCAGCATTTTTGAAATTTCAACAGTCACACTGCATTCAAAACACATCAAGCTACTCCTCTGCAAGTTTTGGGCTTAAACGAACAACGTACTATTTTTAGCAGTTCGGCTTCCGGAGCAAATTTCAGGGTTTATATGTGAAGTTCTTCAATGCATGTCTGAGGATTCCTTCTGGGTTTTCTAAAACCTACGCAATGATATAACATGCAAAATGAGATGATGACTTTCAGAGTTCAACCTTCAAAAGCTATTTTTAGGGTTTGCATGTCAGGGTTTTCTTTGCATGTCTGATGATTCTTTGTGGGTTTTTCGAGAGCTTCGCAGTGGTGTGACATGCAAAGCAAGATGATCAGTTTTCAGAGACTTACTATTTTTAGCAAGTGCATTCCGGCGGCCGCCCAGTGCATCAAAACCACAAACAGGGCGAAGTGCAACAGAAACGATGTCAAACGGAGGTCATTTGATAAACATGCAAGTAAAATTAGGGTTTCTAGCTTCGGGACCCAAAATGAGGGGTAAAAAGTCAGAATTTTCGAAAACCGGTGTATCCCACTGCGATCAGCATCTTTCAAGCTATCCACCGGTAAAATTTGAGGGCAATCGGAGCACTTACTATTTATAGTAAGGCATTCTAGAAACTGGCTAAAAATAGTAAACTAGCGTCAAGCGCCAGTGTGAACAGGCAGGTCATCCGATGAGGAGCACGTCATTCAAATTTCAAGCCAAACGGAGTTGTGGAGGTCTCAGAAACGAGCAGTTACTATAAATAGTAAACCGCCTTCAGAAACATGCTATTTTTAGCAGGCCAGCTCGGGATGGCAGTGTGAACAGGCTGACAAGGTCATGAAGATCCAGTGCTTAAAGTTTCAAATCAATCTGAGCTTCTGAGATGTGAAAATCAAAGGACTTACTATTTATAGTAAGGCATGGAGAAGCTGGCGAAGACAAGGAGAAAATGCCTAAGTCTAGAGATAAATCCACCTCCTACCCTCAGATGTGCCCAAGGTCAGCTGGCAGTTGGCAAAAATTTCCAAGTCTAAAATCATCCTTCATCACCCTCCAAATGCGCCCTCATCCTCAGTTGGCTGGCAGATGGAAAAAGATTCTAAGTGTTATATCCTCCTCAGCATACAAAATGCACCCACCTCAGCTGGAAAGCAAGAAAATTTTCTAAGGCATGAAAATATCCTATTGGACATGCTAAATGCGCCCAGCTTGCATTCAAGATGATTGAAAAATTTCTAAGTGTTGGAATATCTTGCTCCCTAGGCCAAATGCGCCCACTTCAAGGTAATAGCATGCAAAAAGTTTCTAAGTATTGAAACAAATCCTCCACTACATGCTAAATGCGCCCATACCTAAGAAGGAGGTCAAAGAGTCAAATACGTTGTAAAAATGTTCATCCCTCTCACCCCCTCAAATGCGCCCAAATGAAGGCATGTGAAGACAAAATGTGTACATGCAAGGAAGGAAGTCAAGGACGTTGAAAGTCAAAATCCTCTTGCACATGCTAAATGCGCCCACCTCATAGGAAAACTATGAAAAATGGCTAAGTGTTAAAGTATATCCACCTCATACCTCAAAATGTGCCCATCCTCCTGCATAGTCTAAATGTGCCCTCACTTCAACTAGGAAAAGACAAATCTTAATCCTCCTGCCTATCCAAAATGCGCCCAAGTTTAGAAGGAAGTCAAAGGAGTCAAGGCGTTGAAAGCTTTATCCTCCTCCATGCATAAAATGCGCCCAAGGTAAGGTGAATAAAGAGTGATTAGGGAGGGCGTTGGAATTAAGTCTCCTTCAATATGCTAAAGGCGCCAAGGTGGAGAATATTGCTGTGGCATTGAAATAAGAATATCCTCCTTAAGGTGTGAAATGCGCCCAAGGTGAGGGTGATAAAAATATGTTGGGCGTTGAAATTAAAATATTCTCCATGACATGCTATATGCGCTCAAGGCATTTAAGAAAAAAAAAGTTGTGCTAAGTGAGTTGATAAAAAATTTCCTCACCACAGGAAAAGTGACTAAAGATGAATGAAAAATTTCTAAGGCAAAATTCAAAATGTACCTATGCTAGTGATTTTAATTTAAAATTTTCTAAGGCATAAAATCCCACTCCCTTAGGAAAAATACGCCTAGACTTGAAGGATGTGAAATTTTTCAGAAGCATGAGTAAAATTGTCAGAGAAGAAGTCAGAGGATGCCAGCATCGCAAGGTTGATAAAGAATTTTCAAGTCGGAGCAAGAAAATATGCCCAAAGATGAAGAATGGAAATAAATTTGATAAGAAAATATTTTTCTAAGGTTGAAATTCAAAAAATTAAAAGTACCCCTTCATTTGTAGACACATGAATTTGATGCGTTCTGAGAGGAATTTTCTTCTGGGTATTGAAGATCTTCGATAGGGAATGGATTTTAAAGTCTTTTGCACTTCGCCAAGACTTTTAAGATGAAGATTTTTGATGGGCACTTGAATTATGGATTTTCTAAGGGGAAAATTTTTAAAATTTCTAAGGCAAGGAATAAATGATGTTTTGAAGATAAAATACCTGGGCGGATGAAGTTGAAGTTGGATGCCTAGATAATTTTTGGTCAAATTCCTGATGAATTTTTTTTTTTTTCTTGAGCCAGAGTTGATACTAGAGTGAACGCCTCAACTGGTGAAATGAAAACGGAAGCTCAAGTCTCCAAATGCACTCTGAGGGGGGGATGAATGATAATGTGGAAATATTCTAAGGCAAGAGGAATTTAAAGGCAAAAGTTGTGCTGGAGGAAAATGATGGACCCTATCAGATGAAGAGATCACTCAAACCTCAAAGATCGAAGCATGAAAATCAGGTAAGTAAGGTGAGTTTATATGATGAAGTGTTATGATGCTCTTCTCCTTGCTTGTTTTGCAGGAGGAACGTTGAGACCAAATGGTGATGACTTGGGGAGATGAAGCGAATACTTGGAGAAAATGGCTAAGTGTTGAGACTTAGTATGTGCCCAGCTCAAGTGACAAAGAAGAAATGTTTTCAAAATGGAGAGAAGGTCATCCTCAAGCACTTTGGAGTTAAAAAAAAAACGACAACAAGGGAAAATCATCATCAAGCAAGAGAAGGAGGTTGCCACCTTGAAGTTAGATCGAGAACGTGCCTGCCATACTAGTCCAAGAAGTTGAAGCAGTGTGAACGCGTTTATGAACAGGAATCTTCTGGAAGATGATGGACATTAATGGCTCATTTATTACCCCACTCCTCTTTGTGGCGGTTTTTAGGGTGAATCTTGTTTAGGGCTGAGGTGGAACGATCTGGGCCATCCAACCGATTGTAATCTGAGTCGTCCATTGGACTTGGCCAGCTATAAAAGGGGCATCCCCCCTCATTTGTACCTGATTGGAGTAGACATTTAAAAAGTTAGACAATAGACATAGAGTAGAGGGACAACTTAGAAGTAGCTTAGTATAGATTGATAGTGTAGTTGAAGAAGAAGGAAAGTTTTTCCTTTGAAAAGCTTTGTAAGAAATTGTTGTGAACACTCTCTCAATAAAAAGAGTTTTCGTTGATGATGATCTCGTCTTTTGTTGTGAGTAGCTAGCAAGGTTTCTTAGTCCTTCTGATTCGAGTAGGATCTTAAAGTAGAATAAATTTCATTTCATGCAAGTAGTTAATGATTGTGGAATGTGGTCTTCAATTTGAGCAAACTTCGTCTATCCATACCACTAGTGTGTTCGCTGATGGTGAATGCGCCTTGTGTGGTCAACTGGAATATCGTGTACTTAACTTCGATCATGATTTGTATGTTTATATACGTCGTTGTGATGGTATTTTCATGCTAAGTTGTGATCTGAACACCTTGACCTACTCCTTTGAAGATTGCACCGTTCTGTGGAGGCTGTCTGAAGCTAGGCAAAGCAGAGCCTTGGTTGAAGCTTGTGAGAATTGATCGCCATGTCCCACGCCTTAGAGTAGATTAGAGCCTTCTTAACCCAGCTCTATTTACATTCAGTACCTTCTGAAACAAGAACTTTATAGACAAACCTTTCGAGCATTCGAATTCCTTTCTCCGTTGCCGAACAATTCCGTAAGTCCCCTTGAAATACCAGCAAATCACATCGAGCCAACTGAGACTATTCGCATTGAAGGAACCTTGGAGTTGAACGCACGAACTCTCTCGCAATCTTAGCATGCTGGATACTTTGATCAAGAGAGAATAGGGTAGCCGTTGGCGACTTTGTTCTGCGTTGGTGCGGTCACGAAAAACACATCAACATGACTCTTATAAGATGGAAGAGGATAATATGTGCTTACAACAGGATATTCAGAATTTGAGAGAAACTGTGGAAAGTCAGCATTAGTACAAGTTGCTAGGCCTATGACAGTCGCCACTCCTCTTGTTTCTCCTATTCTTTTGCCTCAACAAGTAAAAACATCTTTACAAACTTTTGGTGAAGCACCAAGTAATGAGATGCAAAGGATAATTGCAAAATCTAGTGGCCAAGTACAAGGGTGGGAAGGATCAGGCCAATGGTGAGGTTGCTATGTTGAAGGCCCAATTAAGAACTAACTTTAGAAGATTTTTGAAGAAGAGGGTAGATTGTATTACAAATGCTGCAGATATCATCTGGAATAAAATTGTTTCTTTCATACTAACTTGGATAAGTACAAGGTAATAGTAGAGTCAATTGCAGGCATCAAGGCAAGGCCAAATGGATGCCTCAAGTAGGCAAAGTCACATTGGTAGTTAGTAATACCATGATACTTGATGACATGTTAACCAACTCAAAACTGTATGCATTGCAAATGCCCATAAAGGTATTGATCTTGCTAGCTATGAAGTCTATTTAAAAGAGCAAGATAGTTGGAAGGTGTATCTAGAAGTGTTCTTTCCAATATGCGATCTAAAGAGTTGAAGTATTATCTGCAGAAGAGATGGTGTCAAATGAAAGCTGCAAAATGATTTCAGATACATTCTTTAATGCTTTTGAGCCTATTGGTTCTCCACTCTCACTCCTTTCTGCTCCCAAGAGCACACAAGAGTTTATTGAAGAGCTCAAGGAGCAGAACAATGAGATGAGTTCTCTGATTAAGGATTAAGGGAACTGATGTTCATTTGGTTGAGTTGAGAGGCAACACAAATCATGCCAATGGCATGATTTCTCATTTGACTTAGAGCCAGTGACATATTGCAAGTAAAGTTGGAGGGAGTTTTGGCTAGTGCTAGGGAGGTGTGTTTAGTAGCACACCATCTACATAACCAAGGGGAGATGAATTCAGAGATCCTTTGGTGTCTCCAAGCACGACATTTATCAATGAAGAATGTATACGAGGAACTGGGCATCCTTTGTTTGCCACCCAAGCTTGATAAATTTAGGAAATAATTTTTAGTGTTGTGGAGCTTCTCTCTACAATTAATGATATCCACATCGTCATGCTTATAACTTGGTAGAGAATAAGGAGAAGCTACGCTCAACCAACAAAAGGAATTGGCCTTGTGCCACAATTTGTAAAATAGAAGGAGAAATAACTCACATACTTGAAATGTAATGCAAGGGACAATTGTCAATCGTCTATTAGATGAGCATTGTTCTATTTGCTATAAATATGAGTTCTTGCCTTCGTGTTACGATCTATTGGCAATTTTGCCTTGGCATCCTCTATATTCGTTTAGTTTCTAGTGTCAAGTGTTGCATGTCTAGTCTTTGTGTCTATGTAAGGTTTGTGTTGTAAAACTTTGTGATGGGTTACCAAATGCGAGGCTACTCAAGTAGCAATGAGCTCTCCAAGGTTACCAAAGTGTTTCTAGAAATGAGAAACCCCATTTTTTAGATCATATTTGCCACTGAACCTTTACAAAACTATGTAAGGAATGTTTTGAATCAATTCGTGGATCACCAAGCATTTCATGTTTGTTTGATGTTTCTTTAACTTATTGTTTTAAGTGAAATGCAGCTAGACTGATGGGACAGCAAAACAAATTATAGATCATTTAGTGGAAACATATTTACATATGATATTTAGGTTAAGGATTTACATATTTCTTTATATATTCTATGGGTATTGAACTGTCAGCAATGGCTGAAAGCACCAGTTTGAACTTGGCAACTGATCACGCTTGTAACTGAAACATTGTTGTCCATGTGTAATTTTTTTTACTAGTCTGTAGCCAGCTCTAGGAGATTATAAAGAACAAATCATTTGTGGGTTTCATGTGAGGTATCTGTATTATAGAGCTTTGCATGGCTGATTTGTAAATCTGCTATGACAATTCTTTTACTGGAAATTAGTGCAAACTAGTGTGAAGAGTAATTAGTGACGAATATTTTGGATTATCTTATGCATAGGGTATAGTTTGCAAGCAGTATTGTTCTTTTTTCTTTAATTATCTTGTAGGATCTTTTAGGATTACCCTCCTTGGTTTTGCAGAGCTAGAAGTGTAGAAGAGTTACCCCCTCTTGTTAAGGGCTCAATTCCATCTATGGTAATCGTGAAACTTGCCTAATTTTTGAGTTGACATTCCCTCGGAGTCATCTTTAGAAAATCTTCTAGAACCACAAGTTGTAAGCTTGGAGCACCGACAAACCCTCATGCACCTACCTCTAGGATAGACAGTAGACACATACTACAAATTTCAATAGTTCACACCCCACTCATGTATTCACCCCATTTGCTAACTACCCTTTTACACTCTCCCTAGTTGTATGATGCAATGCCCCTGTCCATCCAATACTGACTTTAACATTAAAATTAAGGGGATGTTTCCTGTGCACGAGCCTTGCACCCATGGTCAATAGTTCTATAAAATTCAAAGTTCTGATCACCCTACATTTGGCAATTTAGAGACATGTTTGATGCAGGCCTTGAAAATGCCACACATATTTACTCCACAACTGTAACATTGACATGATATCTTCTGTTACATGGAAAACGAAAGAAAAACATAATCAAATTGATGATAAAAAATTCGAACATGCTTTTTCATTTCAAGGAACACATTTACTGCACATACGTTTCCAATAATTTTACTATGTACCCAGGGGATGCATCCCCTATATTTTTTGACCCTATCCCCCAATGGAAATGTTTCAGGGATGCAGGGATAGGTTGGAAAAGTCTCCTGACCATCCCCAATCCTCATAACTGTAGGAAAAGTTTTGGAAATGGCAAAAACTAAATAGGAAATGACAGAAAACATTAGGGGGTGGCTAGGGGACACCTAGATGTCGCCCAATTGCCCCAAGGATGGATAGCTGTCTCCTACAATCCACACTTGGAAAAAAGTGGTAGGGGAGGAGTTTTGATCTATCTGATTCTGAGCAGAAGCAGTATGGTTTGGCCAGAATGACATTGTCATCAACAATGCTGGTCTAAAATGTGACTGAGCGTGATATGAAATGTTTGTTACACAGTAGCAAAAAAGTGGCCCCTACAAACCCTCTTCAAGTAGCTGGCGCATCAGCCCTGGCATTTTCTGTTGGAGCATTTGTGCCTTTGATCTCTATGGCACTTGTAGGGGTTTCCAGCTTGGCACTTTTAATGTTTAGGGCTGTCGGAGCTTACTTTGGCTGAGTTTCTCTAGTGAAAGGAGGCCTCATGGTGCTTATTGGAGGATGAATTTCCATTTCTGTTACTTGTGGCTTGATAAAGCTCTTCTACCATACTGAAGCGGGAGATGTTATGTAGGTGAGCCACCATTTTCTTTTTCTTGTTCTTTCATCTATGTTTTCATTGTATAGAGGTAAGCATTGCAATAAGCTATGTCTTCTCAACACTTCATATTGTAGCTCCTTTGGGCCAAAACAAAAAAAGTGGAAGAGTTATTACTTCACTGTTGTAAGATTTTAGTGGAATATATGCTTTATTGAGGTTGGCATGCTCCACAAGCCTACTGCTATACAGGTTAATTCATTGTTTGCAACTGCTGTCATAAAAATATCAACAATTATTGTTCAGATCTGCTACGATATCAATGTTATTTGGATGCATGACAGTTTCACATATTAATTTCTGATCTTTAGTACTGTTAATTGGCATTCTTATATTGGAGTTTGGCATCTATATTTTAAATTTTATATTTATTTCAGTTTGTAGAATAAAAAAATTCAATAAAAATTGCATATTTCCAAAGATTTCCAGCTAGGTAAATTACACTGATGCTACATAATCATCCATGTATGTGGCTCTTCATCATTGATTTTAATCAAATGTTGCTCATTATTGGAATATTGTGCATTTTGAGCTGCTCTCAGTTGTGGGTTGGAATTGTATAGTTGCCTTGTGTTCTTCTTCTTAATCCTTCTATCAACTTGAACACAATGAGCATGTGCAATTGTAGAGTTTCCAAGACTGATTTATAGCCAAAGCCTCAGGTCTAGAGCTCTGTCAAGGTTCTATTCTTTCTGATTT
>VDFB02284754.1:0-49081 GCA_007258455.2 Sequoia sempervirens
TATGCTAGTGATTTTAATTTAAAATTTTCTAAGGCATAAAATCCCACTCCCTTAGGAAAAATACGCCTAGACTTGAAGGATGTGAAATTTTTCAGAAGCATGAGTAAAATTGTCAGAGAAGAAGTCAGAGGATGCCAGCATCGCAAGGTTGATAAAGAATTTTCAAGTCGGAGCAAGAAAATATGCCCAAAGATGAAGAATGGAAATAAATTTGATAAGAAAATATTTTTCTAAGGTTGAAATTCAAAAAATTAAAAGTACCCCTTCATTTGTAGACACATGAATTTGATGCGCTCAAGATGAAGAATGGAAATAAATTTGATAAGAAAATATTTTCTAAGGTTGGAATTCAAAAAATTAAAAGCAATTCTTCATTTGTAGACACATGAATTTGATGCTGCCTCGAGGGGAATCTTTTCTTTCCGGTATTGAAGATCTCGAGGAATGGATTTTAAAGTCTCTTTGCACTTCACAAGATCTTTGGTGATGAAGATTTTGATGTGGCACTTGAATTATGTGGATTTCTAAGGGAAAATTTTAAAATTTCTAAGGCAAGGAATAAATGATGTTTTGAAGATAAAATACCTGGGCGGATGAAGTTGAAGTTGGATGCCTAGATAATTTTTGGTCAAATTCCTGATGAATTTTTTTTTTTTTCTTGAGCCAGAGTTGATACTAGAGTGAACGCCTCAACTGGTGAAATGAAAACGGAAGCTCAAGTCTCCAAATGCACTCTGAGGGGGGGATGAATGATAATGTGGAAATATTCTAAGGCAAGAGGAATTTAAAGGCAAAAGTTGTGCTGGAGGAAAATGATGGACCCTATCAGATGAAGAGATCACTCAAACCTCAAAGATCGAAGCATGAAAATCAGGTAAGTAAGGTGAGTTTATATGATGAAGTGTTATGATGCTCTTCTCCTTGCTTGTTTTGCAGGAGGAACGTTGAGACCAAACGGTGATGACTTGGGGAGATGAAGCGAATACTTGGAGAAAATGGCTAAGTGTTGAGACTTAGTATGTGCCCAACTCAAGTGACAAAGAAGAAATGTTTTCAAAATGGAGAGGTCATCCTCAAGCACTTTGGAGTTAAAAAAAAAACGACAACAAGGGAAAATCATCATCAAGCAAGAGAAGGAGGTTGCCACCTTGAAGTTAGATCGAGAACGTGCCTGCCATACTAGTCCAAGAAGTTGAAGCAGTGTGAACGCGTTTATGAACAGGAATCTTCTGGAAGATGATGGACATTAATGGCTCATTTATTACCCCACTCCTCTTTGTGGCGGTTTTTAGGGTGAATCTTGTTTAGGGCTGAGGTGGAACGATCTGGGCCATCCAACCGATTGTAATCTGAGCCGTCCATTGGACTTGGCCAGCTATAAAAGGGGCATCCCCCCTCATTTGTACCTGATTAGAGTAGACATTTAAAAAGTTAGACAATAGACATAGAGTAGAGGGACAACTTAGAAGTAGCTTAGTATAGATTGATAGTGTAGTTGAAGAAGAAGGAAAGTTTTTCCTTTGAAAAGCTTTATAAGAAATTGTTGTGAACACTCTCTCAATAAAAAGAGTTTTCGTTGATGATGATCTCGTCTTTTGTTGTGAGTAGCTAGCAAGGTTTCTTAGTCCTTCTGATTCGAGTAGGATCTTAAAGTAGAATAAATTTCATTTCATGCAAGTAGTTAATGATTGTGGAATGTGGTCTTCAATTTGAGCAAACTTCGTCTATCCATACCACTAGTGTGTTCGTTGATGGTGAATGCGCCTTGTGTGGTCAACTGGAATATCGTGTACTTAACTTCGATCATGATTTGTATGTTTATATACGTCGTTGTGATGGTATTTTCATGCTAAGTTGTGATCTGAACACCTTGAGCTACTCCTTTGAAGATTGCACCAGTTCTGTGGAGGCTGTCTGAAGCTAGGCAAAGCAGAGCCTGGTTGAAGCTTGTGAGAATTGATCGCCATGTCCCACGCCTTAGAGTAGATTAGAGCCTTCTTAACCCAGCTCTATTTACATTCAGTACCTTCTGAAACAAGAACTTTATAGACAAACCTTTCGAGCATTCGAATTCCTTTCTCTGCTGCTGAACAATTCCGTAAGTCCCCTTGAAATACCAGCAAATCACATCGAGCCAACTGAGACTATTCGCATTGAAGGAACCTTGGAGTTGAATGCACGAACTCTCTCGCAATCTTAGCATGCTGGATACTTTGATCAAGAGAGAATAGGGTAGCCGTTGGCGACTTTGTTCTGCGTTGGTGCGGTCACGAAAAACACATCAACATGACTCTTATAAGATGGAAGAGGATAATATGTGCTTACAACAGGATATTCAGAATTTGAGAGAAACTGTGGAAAGTCAGCATTAGTACAAGTTGCTAGGCCTATGACAATCGCCACTCCTCTTGTTTCTCCTATTCTTTTGCCTCAACAAGTAAAAACATCTTTACGAACTTTTGGTGAAGCACCAAGTAATGAGATGCAAAGGATAATTGCAAAATCTAGTGGCCAAGTACAAGGGTGGGAAGGATCAGGCCAATGGTGAGGTTGCTATGTTGAAGGCCCAATTAAGAACTAACTTTAGAAGATTTTTGAAGAAGAGGGTAGATTGTATTACAAATGCTGCAGATATCATCTGGAATAAAATTGTTTCTTTCATACTAACTTGGATAAGTACAAGGTAATAGTAGAGTCAATTGCAGGCATCAAGGCAAGGCCAAATGGATGCCTCAAGTAGGCAAAGTCACATTGCTAGTTAGTAATACCATGATACTTGATGACATGTTAACCAACTCAAAACTGTATGCATTGCAAATGCCCATAAAGGTATTGATCTTGCTAGCTATGAAGTCTATTTAAAAGAGCAAGATAGTTGGAAGGTGTATCTAGAAGTGTTCTTTCCAATATGCGATCTAAAGAGTTGAAGTATTATCTGCAGAAGAGATGGTGTCAAATGAAAGCTGCAAAATGATTTCAGATACATTCTTTAATGCTTTTGAGCCTATTGGTTCTCCACTCTCACTCCTTTCTGCTCCCAAGAGCACACAAGAGTTTATTGAAGAGCTCAAGGAGCAGAACAATGAGATGAGTTCCCTGATTAAGGATTAAGGGAACTGATGTTCATTTGGTTGAGTTGAGAGGCAACACAAATCATGCCAATGGCATGATTTCTCATTTGACTTAGAGCCAGTGACATATTGCAAGTAAAGTTGGAGAGAGTTTTGGCTAGTGCTAGGGAGGTGTGTTTAGTAGCACACCATCTACATAACCAAGGGGAGATGAATTCATAGATCCTTTGGTGTCTCCAAGCATGACATTTATCAATGAAGAATGTATACGAGGAACTGGGCATCCTTTGTTTGCCACCCAAGCTTGATAAATTTAGGAAATAATTTTTAGTGTTGTGGAGCTTCTCTCTACAATTAATGATATCCACATTGTCATGCTTATAACTTGGTAGAGAATAAGGAGAAGCTACGCTCAACCAACAAAAGGAATTGGCCTTGTGCCACAATTTGTAAAATAGAAGGAGAAATAACTCACATACTTGAAATGTAATGCAAGGGACAATTGTCAATCGTCTATTAGATGAGCATTGTTCTATTTGCTATAAATATGAGTTCTTGCCTTCGTGTTAGGATCTATTGGCAATTTTGCCTTGGCATCCTCTATATTCGTGTAGTTTCTAGTGTCAAGTGTTGCATGTCTAGTCTTTGTGTCTATGTAAGGTTTGTGTTGTAAAACTTTGTGATGGGTTACCAAATGCGAGGCTACTCAAGTAGCAATGAGCTCTCCAAGGTTACCAAAGTGTTTCTAGAAATGAGAAACCCCATTTTTTAGATCATATTTGCCACTGAACCTTTACAAAACTATGTAAGGAATGTTTTGAATCAATTCGTGGATCACCAAGCATTTCATGTTTGTTTGATGTTTCTTTAACTTATTGTTTTAAGTGAAATGCAGCTAGACTGATGGGACAGCAAAACAAATTATAGATCATTTAGTGGAAACATATTTACATATGATATTTAGGTTAAGGATTTACATATTTATTTATATATTCTATGGGTATTGAACTCTGTCAGCAATGGCTGAAAGCACCAGTTTGAACTTGGCAACTGATCACGCTTGTAACTGAAACATTGTTGTCCATGTGTAATTTTTTTTTACTAGTCTGTAGCCAGCTCTAGGAGATTATAAAGAACAAATCATTTGTGGGTTTCATGTGAGGTATCTGTATTATAGAGCTCTTTGCATGACTGATTTGTAAATCTGCTATGACAATTCTTTTACTGGAAATTAGTGCAATCTAGTGTGAAGAGTAATTAGTGACGAATATTTTGGATTATCTTATGCATAGGGTATAGTTTGCAAGCAGTATTGTTCTTTTTTCTTTAATTATCTTGTAGGATCTTTTAGGATTACCCTCCTTGGTTTTGCAGAGCTAGAAGTGTAGAAGAGTTACCCCCTCTTGTTAAGGGCTCAATTCCATCTATGGTAATCGTGAAACTTGCCTAATTTTTGAGTTGACATTCCCTCGGAGTCATCTTTAGAAAATCTTCTAGAACCACAAGTTGTAAGCTTGGAGCACCGACAAACCCTCATGCACCTACCTCTAGGATAGACAGTAGACACATACTACAAATTTCAATAGTTCACACCCCACTCATGTATTCACCCCATTTGCTAACTACCCTTTTACACTCTCCCTAGTTGTATGATGCAATGCCCCTGTCCATCCAATACCGACTTTAACATTAAAATTAAGGTGATGTTTCCTGTGCACGAGCCTTGCACCCATGGTCAATAGTTCTATAAAATTCAAAGTTCTGATCACCCTACATTTGGCAATTTAGAGACATGTTTGATGCAGGCCTTGAAAATGCCACACATATTTACTCCACAACTGTAACATTGACATGATATCTTCTGTTACATGGAAAACGAAAGAAAAACATAATCAAATTGATGATAAAAAATTCGAACATGCTTTTTCATTTCAAGGAACACATTTACTGCACATACGTTTCCAATAATTTTACTATGTACCCAGGGGATGCATCCCCTATATTTTTTGACCCTATCCCCCAATGGAAATGTTTCAGGGATGCAGGGATAGGTTGGAAAAGTCTCCTGACCATCCCCAATCCTCATAACTGTAGGAAAAGTTTTGGAAATGGCAAAAACTAAATAGGAAATGACAGAAAACATTAGGGGGTGGCTAGGGGACACCTAGATGTCGCCCAATTGCCCCAAGGATGGATAGCTGTCTCCTACAATCCACACTTGGAAAAAAGTGGTAGGGGAGGAGTTTTGATCTATCTGATTCTGAGCAGAAGCAGTATGGTTTGGCCAGAATGACATTGTCATCAACAATGCTGATCTAAAATGTGACTGAGTGTGATATGAAATGTTTGTTACACGGTAGCAAAAAATGGCCCCTACAAACCCTCTTCAAGTAGCTGGCGCATCAGCCCTGGCATTTTCTGTTGGAGCATTTGTGCCTTTGATCTCTATGGCACTTGTAGGGGTTTCCAGCTTGGCACTTTTAATGTTTAGGGCTGTCGGAGCTTACTTTGGCTGAGTTTCTCTAGTGAAAGGAGGCCTCATGGTGCTTATTGGAGGATGAATTTCCATTTATGTTACTTGTGGCTTGATAAAGCTCTTCTACCATACTGAAGCGGGAGATGTTATGTAGGTGAGCCACCATTTTCTTTTTCTTGTTCTTTCATCTATGTTTTCATTGTATATAGGTAAGCATTGCAATAAGCTATGTCTTCTCAACACTTCATATTGTAGCTCCTTTGGGCCAAAACAAAAAAAGTGGAAGAGTTATTACTTCACTGTTGTAAGATTTTAGTGGAATATATGCTTTATTGAGGTTGGCATGCTCCACAAGCCTACTGCTATACAGGTTAATTCATTGTTTGCAACTGCTGTCATAAAAATATCAACAATTATTGTTCAGATCTGCTACGATATCAATGTTATTTGGATGCATGACAGTTTCACATATTAATTTCTGATCTTTAGTACTGTTAATTGGCATTCTTATATTGGAGTTTGGCATCTATATTTTAAATTTTATATTTATTTCAGTTTGTAGAATAAAAAAATTCAATAAAAATTGCATATTTCCAAAGATTTCCAGCTAGGTAAATTACACTGATGCTACATGATCATCCATGTATGTGGCTCTTCATCATTGTTTTTAATCAAATGTTGCTCATTATTGGAATATTGTGCATTTTGAGCTGCTCTCAGTTGTGGGTTGGAATTGTATAGTTGCCTTGTGTTCTTCTTCTTCATCCTTCTATCAACTTGAACACAATGAGCATGTGCAATTGTAGAGTTTCCAAGACTGATTTATAGCCAAAGCCTCAGGTCTAGAGCTCTGTCAAGGTTCTATTCTTTCTGATTTGAAGATAAAATGTAGCTTCTATAATACTTGTGATTTGCAGATCTGAACAATAATTGTTGATATTTTTATGACAGCAGTTTCAAACAACAAATTAACCTGTATAGCAGTAGCCACTGGTGAAATCCTCATGTTTCCAAACATTACAATTGATATGACAACAATCTGGCACATACATATACTGATTGTGACAGGAGCAACAAACCCTCACGACTATTGTTCAGCAAATTTCCAGAATGATCAACACTAATTAATAGTATTTTCCACTTACAAATGCTGCAATTTCAGCAAGGTACAGCTAACACAAAGGTGTACAACAGTGACATCAATTAGGATGTAGAGTGCCTCGCCAAATCTGATATAAAATCTCTGATTTTCTGCCTTAGGAATTTTGACAAACACTTTGCTTGCAACCTCAAACTTGCTGGTAATTGGTTTCAGTCTGTTTGTTTTTGTCTTGAATTGGTGCCAATGATGTTTAGATGCTTGAGAATGAATGTAAAGATGACTAAACAAGTAACTAAGATAAAATGCAACTCTTTTTGTATTTTTCAAGTGCATATATATGACTGAGAATGACTTCTACAACAACTAGACATTTAGTCAAACACTTTGTATGCAAACTACACCAGTCAATTTGAAAGTACAGCTACCTAACATTTTGTCATACAATTGTCATTCAAACTTCCAACCTAATCCTCTTCAATTAAATATGCAACAAGCTAATTACATAGACTCAAAATCTCATTACAATGATTGTTCTTTGATGACACAATGACTCCCTAGCTGCTGCAACTAATTTTCAGACTTTGCTTCAAACTTAGAAATTTAATTATATGCTCAAAAGTCAATGGAACCTGGAATAGATGACTGAAATTGATTGCTTGTATGTTGGCAGCCCCTTGTGAATTTTTTCCAGAATTTATTGCAGCCTCCAACAATGAAATCGCCCTCCAAGAAAAGCCGCCCCTGTGTTATTTTTAATCAGATTTAATGCACAGAAAATTAATTTAAAATCAGATACAATAACACAGCAGATACCCTGGGAAAACCCTCCTCTTGAGGGAGAAAAACCCAGCAACAAATATATCTCTTATATATATGAGCAATGGCAACAAGTCTCTTTACAATGAGGCCACACACAAGGCCAATAATCAGCACCAGCAATTATGTAGCACAAACTAATAGTCTGCCCTTCAATCTGCACTTGAATAGACTCACAGTCTGCCTTAGAATAATTCACACTAGATAGAATAATCTGCACTTGATATAATTCGCACTTGAGAAGAAGGAGATCGAACTTGCTTGATACACAAATGAGAGAAAGTGACCTTCTATATATACATGTTGTTTAGAGGGGTCGCACCTTTTCAAGGACAAGGTCGGCCACTATAAAAATAATTACAAATAATAAATAATAATTACAAAGGAGGTCGGCCATCTTAGAGATATGTTGCCATTAAATAATCACAAATAAATAAGGAAGTATGAAGCCTGAAGCTGCAATAACATCAACAGCCTGCCCTAGACTTGTGGTGATCACCAAAAATAAATGCAGCAATAATGAGCCTCCAAACTGATGTAGGAATGATTGGCAAGCCAAGAGAAATCTTTTCCTCAAATGCCCACAAAAATCTGATGTGTCAATGAGATGCAATGAATGAAAATGTGAAGTCCTCCATGGCTGGTCAACCCAACTGTAGCAGTCTGAAACAAAATTGCAGACCCTGTTTCAACCTCCAAAGTTCTGCAAGAATGATGCCCTAGTCACCCAAGATGAAGTGCTCAAAGCCCATGAAGTTAGGATGCAAGAATGAATCTATGCAAGCCAAAATCTGAGGACACATATGCAGATTGAACCCTCCAAAATCTGAATTTATTCTCGAACAAAAGTCTGCAGATAATCTCCTTGAATCGATTTCTCCTTAACACCAAAATTTGGCCAATGGCCACAAAATTTTGCTCCAATGTGAAAGACTGAAATATCCTCCACTCTTATCCAGCTAGGGTTGATATTGCACAACTGAAACCGGTACCTTAGAGTCTTCAAACCCTCAGGCAAGTTATCAAGGATTCAAGCTCTCCAAAACAAGTATGTGAATATGCAACTCAAGATCCTCCAAATGCTCTCCAAAAGCTCCTTTTAAAGAAATTACAATCACCTCCAAGAAGCTTCTAAAATAAAATATTATTTTATTGACTTAAGTGACCTTTTGATATTATTTCATTTTTAGTCACTTTATTAAAATAATTAAATATAAAGTCACTTTATGATATTTATTTTTGAGATAACTTTACATATAATTAATTTAATAATTTATTCCCTTATTTCTCCTTTTAGCCTTCGGGAATAAATAAAGGCTAAAATAATATCCAAGTGGCCATCAAGAAGGGGACATTACATAGGAATATGATCAAGTGCAGCAAATGGTGTTGATTCCTAAGGCCATATGATGGTACAACAATCTTAAGTAGGCCCAATGACACTCCTAATAGTGCAATGAACTTCCAACAAGGGTTGACAATTTCTACCGTGTACAACAATAAAATGTCTACAACAGCATATAACCCTTAAAATTTTCCATGAACAAGAAGATTGACTGAAATCCTCATATATCAGCAGATCTAACCTTGGAAAGCAACAGTAATGATGCTTGGAGGCTGGAGAACGATATATGATGATGATTTAAATTTTAACCTACGTGCAAGAATAAAATGCCTTAGGAACCCCTTAAAAATAACAGATCTGATCTATGTAGTAGCAAAATGATCTGAAAATGCTTCACAACAGCCATTAATGAAATATCTGTTTGATTTGCTTGCAAATATGAATAGATACAAACTGAAGTTTTCAATAAATCTCAATAATCAGCACAAATGTACTATAGTGGCATTGTACTGGTACTATAGCAGCAGTTGATAAGGTTAGCAGCAATTAAGGTGTGAACAAATCATAATTCTACCAACAAGTCTTTTAAATGCTCAATCAACAATAGGAAATACTTCAATCTTTTCACCCTAGATGTGATCCTTAGATGGAATCATCTCACATGGATAAAAGGATTTTCATCCTCTAATCCAACAATGGAAACCAAGAAGGTTTTTATCTTCCTAATCTTCACACACCAAGGGTTTTTGTCTTCAGATGAGCAGATGAATACAATGCTCAAACGTTGGAATAGGATTGAATGCAATAACAATGGTTGATCCAAATGACCAATTCACCCCCCTTTTATAAATTTTTTCTGTATCCTCAATTTGAATTTCCTTTTTTCCCCTCCAAAGTGTTTAAAAACTCTTTTAAAAATAAAATATTACATTGATCTTATAATGCCACATTTAGATGGCCAATTTATTAAATTAATAAAAATAATTAAGTTGTCCTTTTGAAATAAATTAACTAGGCCCAACTTAATTTATTTTTTTTAGACTGCAGGAATCAGCCCCCCCTATAAACTGCAGTGCCTGGTAAACTTTTTTCATGTGACCGGCGGCGTTGGCACGACACGCCCTCCAGTACCACAGGAATAGAGGGGAGACTAGACCTCATGACCTCTTGCCTGCAACAGGATGCTTTAACCAATTGAGCTAGGCCCTCCACCCCAGGCCCAACTTAAAATGTTATTATTAGATTATTTCCTTTATTTTATCCCTTAGCCTATGAGAAATAAGGAATAGGCTATGGTTCATCCACTAATTTTGGAAACGAGACATGACATTTAGCTGTTTGGAACCCATTAGGTACATACTTCCTTCATTTTCAACAACCCTTGGCTTTATTTTATCCCTTAGCCTATGAGAAATAAGGAATAGGCTATGGTTCATCCACTAATTTTTAAAACAAGACATGACATTTAGCTGTTTGGAACCCATTAGGTACATACTTCCTTCATTTTCAACAACCCTTTGGCACTTTTAAATAAAAATGCAGCTGCCAGTATCAATTTGCCACAAATGTTTGCTGAGTGCTACTCTCAAGTTCGTTCACTCATAGACTTCTGCAATTCAATCCCCCACTTTCAAAGCCCTTCACCCTCCCACTATGAATCATTATCAACCACCTCACCCAACCCCAATCCTTTCAATAGCTCTTTGGTCTTTCAAATGGAACTTAAAAGTACAGTCTGCAAAGCTACTCCTGTCCACTGGACATTAGGCTTATCACTAGTAACCAACCTGTGGGTATTCTTTAGGATCCTATGGTGGAATGCTAGTTTATGTACCACTCATGATCCCACCATTAGTGAGACCTTTCTCATCTTAGCCCTTCAGACCATAGAAGGCAGCATACAAACCTGAGAACAAAATGAGGCAATGATGGGTTCGAAACTCCCTTTTTGATAAGTGCATCCTTCAGTTTGCAACATTTATATAATGTTCTTAGACTTCTATCAAAAACTGTGGTGATAAGATCATTCACATACGCCACTAATATTACAATATCATTTCATTTTCTTTTTCCATAATGATTTAGATTAGGAATCCAGATGAAATGATATGTTTATTAACTTTAGTCTTTATATTTAAGATGCTTGTGGCCTGCAGCAACTCATAAAGAGCCTTCACACATGCAACATTGAACCCTTCTGGTTGATACATACAGTCCTGCTTCCAAATCATCACTGAAGCAAACACCTTTCATTTTTATTTGCAAAAATGTCTAGCTTAACTGTGATGTAATAGCCCTCAACAATCTGATAGTCATCATCTTGACTATAGGTGAATTGTTATTTTCATAATCTTCTCTTCCACTCAAAACCTTTTGTGACCAACCTGGCTTTGTACTTAATACAGGGAATTATCTGCCTTAACTTGGTGTGATAAACCAATTTGCATCCAATGGGTTTCAATCAAGGAGGAAGTACAACCAAAACCACGATATTACTTTCCATGGGTGCTGCAAATTTAGTCTACTTCCACAACCTTGCCTTGGACATCATTATAAGAATGTGGCTTAAAATTTATAATGGCAGACATCAATATAAAATCTATGTACATCAGAATCTTGTTTCCTTGCCTGTTTGGCCCGCCACATCCTCGATGTCTTGTTTGTAGAAGTTTATAATCTGCTTTGCTTCCTCTAGTAGAACATCATATGTGAAACAAAGGAGAGGAGAAGCAGATAAATGAACACTTTGAATAATTATTTTAGGCGCCATCAAGTACATGAATTTTTTTGCCTCAATATGCCTGTAAGTCAGTAGCCAACCTTTTATCGCTTACAAAAATATAAACTTACAAACTTCAAGATTATCTTTTGAATGGGGAATATATATTTAATATGAGGCAAGATACTTAATAATGCTAAAGTGTTATTAACTTGGAAAGGGAAACTTTGGAATTTATTTAAAAAAATTATAGATCACAACTTTGTATTCAGAGACAATGAACGAACTCACTCAAAACCAAGAATTTACACTTAACAGGGGGGAAATAACCCATTATTCCCTTCCCTCTCTTTTCTGGCTGTGGGTGACAAGTTTTTGTGGGACTCTTGTTTGTGATTGCTCACTCCTCGATTTATTGATCAAGTGCTCTCTTGATGGTTGAGGGGATGAATGCCTAAAGGCACTGTCCCTTGTCCTATCAGACAAGTATAAATGCTTGTCCTCAGTCTCCTCCGCTTGAAAACTCCTTGTAGAAGATATTAAGTCTACACTTGTAGGCTAGACTGAATACATAACCTCTCCTGTTCCACCCCCACTCTTCTTTCAAATTCATTGTTGGTAATTACTACAACAATCCCAAATGATTTCTAGATGACTAATATGCCTTTTTAGATTCCAGAAAACTTCATGCAGGATGTGAAAACGTTTATTAGAAGTGCAGTTTGAGAGAAGTCAGGATTTGAAAGATTATAATTATTTAATTGCCTGATATGCAATAAAGTTACATGTCAAAATAAAGAAAGATTAAGACAAGGAACCTCCTGTTAAACTAATTAGTTTCATCATGATGATGCCTATTTGACCATATTTAATAATTGCCAGCATTTAATGCTAACATTGACATAAACAAGAAAAGTATGCTCATTACTATATGTTCTAATAGCTTGCAGATCAAAGCCATAAACATACCGATAAAATATAATAACATCCCACTGTTGAGTCAATCAGATTGACTAGAAAGTCTATTAGCAAGGCCAACTCATGAACTCGCATTGGTTGTACTGGTTCAACTAAGCCATATGGATGAAAGATGCTTAATCTGCTAGTAGGTAATTCAATGTAGTTGAAACAATGTAAACCAGTGGCACAAAAAGTGCTCATGAAAGGTGAGCTCGAGTTTTTATATGGGCTTCCAGATAGTTGTGTTAATTCCTAGCCAAAATGGATCACGTATGACTTGAATTCAGAACATCCCAAATACTGGTCAGGGTGCTCAACCAACTGAACTATTAGCCCTTTGTAAGCCTGATATTTCAATTTAAACCTTCTCTAAGCTTTTAAATTTAAATTTATAAGCTTCACACCACCAATTTAATTCATACATGAGCTTCCAGATTGTTGTGTTAGTACCTAGCAAAAACATACTTGCTAGGACTCAAACCCAGGGTCTCTCAAATACTTGTCTAGGTGCTCTACCATCAGAACTATCAGTCCTTTGTGTGTGCATGATTTCAGCTTAAATCTTTAGTAAAGTTGACATTTTAAGTCATAAACTTCACTCACCCAAAATAATATATATTAATGAGCTTCCTGAAAATTTTCTGGCACCTATTCAATTTAGCTAATTGTTGCCCTTTTCTTAACATGCAATTTATTTTAATATGCTGTTATGAGTTTTTTATTTAACACATTTGATTCATTGTCAAATGTGACTCTAATTACAGTTGTTTATCTTTCTAGACAACAAAGTTTTGCAGAGGCAATGCTAAGGAGATTAGAAGAGAGATAGGTCCTTCCATGGCGAGCTTCTTTTTGTCAAACATGGATACCGCATTTCAACTTGTTTTTCTTCTAAATGGAAGAGGCATCTTCATTCCATGCTGTTCACCTAATCTGAATTGTGTTTATTTACTAGTTTTCATATTATAAACAATTGATTTGATGCTTACTTATAAATGTGGATGTGTTAATATTATTCATCAGAAAGAACAAAATCAGGCTTGTTGAAATTGAGCAAATTCGATAAGAATCGAGCTCGCTGAAAAGTAAGCAAATGCACCGAGTTATATGAGAGTACCCTACCTTTGTTTCTTTATTAGTAGGAACGGATGATATCTCTTTCTGTGATGAGTTTGAATTGAAATAATAGATTGTAATATGCCTTGAAATGAAACATCTGAACAATTCTTGTGTTGAAGTTGTTGTAGTAGCCCCTACATTGCTTGGTGAAATTTCTTAGTCAAAGATTATGAATGGAATATATTGGACACTAAATTTGTACTTAAAACAATCTTATATCACTATTTAATATTTATTTTGTTCATATCTGTTCAGGTTCTATTTTGTTTGATACTGATAATTTCACATATTTTCAATGTTAGTAAACACTCAAACATAAGTTTAAATGAGCATGCAACATTCCAACATGATGCTTTTGTATACCAACAAATACCACCAATATTTTTGTGGAATCATGTTTCCAGTATGAAAATTACCAAATTCAAGTTTCACAATAATTCTATGATTTTCAATACTAATGTGTTATTTGTTATTTTCCTCTTTTTGATTGAATCACCAAATCTTCTAATAGAAATTGTATTCATTATTACAGACTTGAGATGATTCCAACAAACTTAATCACTTTATTATTTAGAGCCCTAAATGAATGTATTGCATCAGGGCATGAACAATGTAGTTGGACCTTGGTGTTGCATAAGTGGAATTGAAATATGCTTGTGATAAATGAAATCTCTTGATAACTAGGATTTCTTACTAGTTCCAGGGGTGAAAATAGTACTTTGGTGGCATCAAAACTTTATTATTACACATTTAGATTCCTTTCAAAGAATTATGCACTTTTAAAAAAATTCTACCTCTTTTTGATACTATACACAAAAGTTATGGCTTTTGGAAGTTGGAAGACACAGGTTGATGCAAAGCAGTGGTTTTGTAATTGCCCCCTATAGGAAAGAGACAATTTTGTCAAGAAATAGAAGGTTTTGAAACTGCCTTTTTTAAAAAGCAACAATTTTGAAAGGCTAAGGAGGTTTCACCATTGCTGATTGATGGTAATTAAAAGTTTTACCCAAATGGAATGCACAAGAAGAGGAAAGACACATAAGTGTTTTGTTTTCAATTTCTTGTCATTTGGGCTTCTATTTTCACCCAAAATTCTTTATGATGTCTATGTGACCTTCTCAAGAGGCAACAGTGAGCAACATGAAGCATTGGGAGCATTTGAGTGACATTTTGATCATTCATTTGCTATTTGTAGTGTTTTTGATTGAGATGAGCATTGCTTGGAGGTTGTATCATCTAGTTTGATGATGCAAAGTGTTGGTTGATACTTTCGTGTTCATTTGGACAATTTCTCATGAAAGTTGTAGAGAATATTTGCAAGCATGAGGATGTTTAACATTGGTTTGGCATCCCAATCGGCCTTGGAGGGGCTATAAGACTTGTAAAACTGCAATGTTAGCGGATTTCTTGTTGGAGTTTTCTCCATGTTCTAGTTCCTCTAGGGTAAATATTGTGCCATGGCTAACTTGTTTTGTGTGGATGTCCATTGTTTGTTTTCTTTCATTGCAAGTTGAGTATGTAATTAGTTATGGCTTTTGGAAGTCAAAGGTTTTCGGTTAGCTTCTATAAAGTAAAATTATATTTGGAATGGATGCATCATGTGTGTTTGAAATGTGATGAGTTATAGATTTGTGTAAGTTGTTAGGATGGTAGCCAATTAGAGAGTTGAAGAATCCATGCTTTATAATGGTTTGTGTTGCATATTTGGTCCTTGAGGTTGGTGCAATATCATTCAAGAAAGTATTGTCAATAAACAAAGGGGTGTAATATCAACCCTTGTATACAAATATGTTAGTTTTAGGATCAGATTTAACATAAAGAAGAAATACAACAACACATGAACAATAGAACACAACATATACCCTAGGAAAACCCTCCTTGAGGGAGAAAAACCCAACCACAATATATCACTTATATATTGAATAAAAGAGCATCAAATTGCTTTACAATTAGGCCACACACTAGGCCGAACTGATGCAATGATTATAGCACCTCTCTAAATGCAAATACATAAGCAATAATGAATATCGATCTACTTGAAGCAAGTATAGATCTGTTGTATGAAGTTGAACTCCTCCTTAAATTATGAGAACTTGTCTTAAAATTAAATTGGATGTCAAATGAATGTGAATCGCCCTTCAATATATAGATACCAAGATGCCTTTTCATGAAGAGTTAGCTACTTCCATAAAAGAGACACCCTTACACAAAATGATGCGACCTTTCATCAAGTCGACTATAAGAAACAAATAAATTATCATGTCTGCCTCAACATTTAATATTGTTTATTTTATATTTGAATTCGAAAGGAGAAAGAAATCTCCCGCCACTACAATAACATCAACACTCCCTCTTAGCTAGGGAGATATCTTTCCAGATAACAATGTCATGGAATGTCTCAACATGAAACCCACAATGGCTACATCCATTTGTGGAAAAGAGTTCATAATGGAGTCACTCAACATGACGTCCACCATGGCTACTCCCATATGTGGAAAGAAACATGTGCACAAGTGCCCATCACGGAATCTCTCAATGTGATGTCGTCATGGAGTCTCTCACCATGACGCCCACCATGGCTACTCCCATTTGTGGAAAAACACAAGTACAAAGAGTTCATTACGAAGTTTATCAACGTGATGTCATCATGGAGTCTCTCAACATGACGTCCACCATGGCTACTCCCATGTGTGGAAAGAACCACATCCCCGTCTCAGAGATGGACAAGGGCTCGCACCTCATATTTCTCCGTCTCAGAGAAATATACACTACAAAGGTTTTCTCCTCATACTTCTCCGTCATAGAGAAATATACACTAACAAGGGTTTTCACCTCATACTTCTCCGTCACAGAGAAGTATACACTAACAAGGGCTTTCACCTCATACTTCTCCGTCACAGAGAAATATACACTAACAAGGGCTTTCACCTCATACTTCTCCGTCATAGAGAAATATACACTAACAAGGGCTTTCACTTCATACTTCTTCGTCACAGGGAAATATACATTACAACAGATCTTCATGATGATGTGACTCCCTCTGAAGCTCCAAGTACTTGCATCAACCTCCTGACCTCCTCGCCCAAGGTTGCCTCTGTTGGTTTTTCAGACTCCCTCTGAATGTTAATTCCTTCTCTTCAAAGAAACTGATCACAATGACAATTTGAATAGGTTCTTCCTCTTCGAGAGATGTCTCCAGTTAAGTTTATCTCTTCAGCCTGCGTGAATTCCTCACAAGATGCATCAAGCTCTTCCTCCCTTGAATGCAATCTCTTATGCTTCTCGATTCGTCCTGAAAGCATTTTAGAGAGTTTAATAATAGTTCATAGAACTA
The DNA here is from genome assembly GCA_007258455.2 of Sequoia sempervirens. Taxonomy (NCBI): domain Eukaryota; kingdom Viridiplantae; phylum Streptophyta; class Pinopsida; order Cupressales; family Cupressaceae; genus Sequoia; species Sequoia sempervirens. The sequence goes on from VDFB02284754.1 coordinate 16,943, forward strand.
AACTATCCCAAAGAGAAATACCAATGCTAGAATCATACATGATTCACTATTCTAATGTTATTGCATGAATTAATAACTACATAAAAAAAAAATTCAAGGTACAAGCATAAAATACTTATCTCTTTATGTTGGTATACCAATGAGCTAGACCTGTAGCTGTGTCTCATCTTCGCCACCTTCACTCGATCTCAGCCTCATGGAAAGTGGGAATATGAATTGATCATTTAGTAAAGATTGAAGACCCCATTTAAATCTTGAGATCACATTATGAATCAACTCACACTCATGTGATGAAAGAGTTTAATTAATCAACAGAGTGAATAAATCATCACGACTTCCTTCCACATGGCCAAAGAAAATACGGCATAGGAGAAATGCCACGAAGTGTTAAGCCACCCTTAATTAATGAATCAATGAATACCACAGGAGTCGTCCTCCATACATCACCACTGCAACCACATTGAACGCTTATTTGTGCGTCGAACAAGCCTGTGGCTTCAATCATTACTTCCTGACTGAATTTTTGTTTAACCAAATTTGATCGGATCTTTTCCTTAGACCCACTCTGATACCATGTTGGTTTTAGGATCAGATTTAACAGAAAGCAGAAATACAACAACACATGAACAATAGAACACAACATATACCCTGGGAAAACCCTCCTTGAGGGAGAAAAACCCAACCACAATATATCACTTATATATTGAATAAAATAGCAGCAAATTGCTTTACAATTAGGCGACACACTAGGCCGAATTGATGCAATGATTATAGTGCCTCTCTAGATGCAAATACACAAGCAATAATGAATATCGATCTGTTGTATGAAGTTGAACTCCTCCCTAAATTATGGGAACTTGTCATGAAATTAAATTGGATGCCAAATGAATGTGAGTCGCCCTTCAATATATAGATACCAAGATGCCTTTTCATGAAGAGTTAGCTACTTACATAAAAAAGACACCCTTACACAAAATGATGCAACTTCTCATCAAGTCGACTATAAGAAATAAATAAATTATCATGTTTGCCTCAACATTTAATATTGTTTATTTTATATTTGAATTCGAAAGGAGAAAGAAATCTCTCGCCACTACAATAACATCAACAAAATCGAGCTTAATAGTAAAGGCTTTCATAGTCTAAAGTGGAAGCCACAAGTTTGAATGTGGATGGAGTCGGGTTGTGCATCTCATTTCATCCTTTTGGATAAATGCCCTTGAATAAAAGTGTTGTAGTAATACCCTCATATCCATTCATAATAATTTCCTTTTAGGAGTACATCTTTGTGCAAGTTTCCCTTTTTTATTTACTACTATTCCATGATTAGCTAAATATCAAACACCCATTAATCTATGATAAAATTAGGTTGGATGCACATTTTGAGCACATAATAATTGAATCAAATAAAATATTGAAATGGTGACAAGAGAAAGCCAAAGGCTCAAACCTATGAATTATTCGTTCATCAACAACAAACAAAGCTATTCAACTTTATTAACTACCCAAATCACTACCAACTAACTTATAACTAAAAATCAACTAAAAACTAACATCTAATATATTAATATTAACATGCTAATTTATTATTTATTATTTTATTCTATATCATGCACTTTAATTCTTAACACCCCCTTTTAATGTTGAAATAGGGACTTTATTTTGTAGTATCAACATTTGGCTTGCCTCTAATTTCCCCCCTTAAATGATTTTTTTTTTTGGATGTTGTTGATAATGCATCCAATTACAATGTGCAATTGCAAAATCTATTCTACCCTTATGGCTCCAATTTTTTTATAAAACTAAAAAAGATAAATTAAATTGGTATTAGCCATTTCAATACCTTTGTCTTCTGCTTAAAATTGTGATTTATTACTTTATTCTATGTCATGCACTTTAATTCTTAACATCCCCCTTTAATGTTGACATAGAGACTTTATTTTGTAGTATCAACATTTGGCTTGCCTCAAATTTCCCCCCTTAAATGAATTTTTTTTTGGATGTTGTTGATAATGCATCCAATTACAATGTGCAATTGCAAAATCTATTACACCCTTATGGCTCCAATTTTTTTTATAAAAATAAAAAAGATAAATTAAATTGGTGGTAGCCATTTCAATACCTTTGTCTTCCACTTAAAATTGTGAATTAAATGTTGATATTATTCTCAAATGCTTTTTGGGTTTTGTGCTCCTATTTAACAACTTTCCAAATCATTTTGAATTTTTGAATTTAGCTAAAAAATGCAAAAGATGTAGTTTTTGTGAGACTATATTAAACTCCCATTAAAATTAGAACAATATACCAACAATAGAATGGTGCCTAATAAGAACATGATTCCTCCTTTGCACAATATGAATATCCATTAAAGAGTAATATACCAAATCTGATAAAAAGTTTCTTCTCAATCACTTAACCTCCTGCACATTTTTGCAACACCTTATATCTTTGCAACTTTGAATATGAACACAATGAACATAATGGAGGACACTATGAAAAGTTTGTACACAATGGAAGAGATAAGTGATGCACATGAATGGCAAGATGCCAATGGGTTTGTTGTGAGGTTTGTGGCATCTGCTAGTACCATTGACAAATATGCAAGAAGGGTGGATGCTACAAACTTCAGATTTTGTGTGAGGTTTGTGGTATTCTCTAGTCCTTTATTTGTAATGCTTGAATTTACAACAAATGGATGGGCACAAAAAAAGGTAATGGGGTTGTAGAGGTCTGTGGTATCCACTAATCCATTGTCTTAATCAATTTGACAAATAAAACATGAGTGAAGTTAAATGAACAAAGAAACCTCTTTCAAAACCTACTTTGTTACTATATTGAAATGGTGACAAGAAAGAGCCAAAGGCTGAAACCTATAAATTTTTCATTCATCAACATACAAATGATTAAATTCTATGGTTTTATAAAACCATTCAACTTATTAACTATCCAAACCACTAACTACCAACTAACTCATAACTAATAATCAACTAAAAAATAGTATCTAATAAATTAACATTATTCTATTTCATGCATTATAACTCATAACATAACCACAAGTCATCTTCGAAGACTTAATGCCCTTCTTTCTACAAGAATTTAAAGATCATCCACAAGGATTTCCCCCTTCCTTTGTGCCTCCAACTTGTATCAATTTGGTTATAAAAACTGTTGAACACCCAAAATACTGAGAGGGGGAGTGAATCACTATTCCTTTAAACCAATTAAGCATAAGCCATCCAATTATCAGAATAAATATAACTTTAATGATGCATGAAAGCATGAAGACATCCACAAAATCACATGTCACATGAACACCAGTATTTTTATGTGGAAAACCCAAAAAGGGAAAAACCACAATGAGGGTTAGCTCACAATATATTATATCCAGATATAGTATATTACAGAAAGGCTCACTACCAGGTGGACTCACTGTCCAAGTGAACTCACCGCACACAATAAGTAAGAAAGATAGAAAGAAGGGGTGGATACACAGCCTATTTGAACTGATACAATAACATCTATCATATGTTGGATTGCAGTTCCAATGAAGTACAAAATGGTCTTCACATAGATTTGAATCAATGCTCTGCTCATAATCTGCTCAACTTTGATTATATTCGCATCACACATGTAGGTGAAGCACCATACATGTCATATGTCTCTCAATACTCACATACAACTTACTCTCTCTATTGCTTCCTCCTCATCATCATCATTCACCACCTTCATACTCCAAAAACTCTGAAGTTAATCTCCTATATATATATATATATATATATATATATATATATATATATATATATATATATATATATATATCAAGTGTAACTTCAATTAGGTCGGCCTAATTAGAAGTAACACACAAAATTAAACATGTCGTCCTAAAACATTATATTCACATCTCGCACCATAATTCAAAATCCAATTCACTTTAAGATAAAAGGTTGGGATGGACCTAATATAGATTCCACATAAGATAAAATTACTTGCTTGTCCTCCACAAAACATCAAACGTGTTAGGTCGGCCCAAAAATAAGACCTAAACACAAAACCTACATATGTACATACAATTCGTCATAAGTGTGACTTCAAAACTCGATCTTCCTTTGAATTCCCACTCAACCGACATCTAGTAGTTTATCCTCATCATCACAAAAGAAAATAATTATCTGCAAAGAAATGTGGAATCTCCCACACTGATACACTGTATAAGGAATGACTGCAAAATACAGAGTTGAACTTTGTCATTCATATCTTTCGGAATACTTCACAAAATGTCACCAAATCTTGAATGTAGATGCATCTGATGATCTCAAAATTGTAGTTAGAATCGTAGAGTAATATCTCCTCTTGCGGTGGAGTGTGGACCCAAAAACTAACGCACCGAACCACAATACTATCAGAAGAAATACTTAGCTAAATTCTTGTATCACCATGTTTTTTGGATCAACTTGTTTTGTCCAAATGTCTTCAAGAATGCTTCCAATCCATGCTAAAATGATCATAACAATGTTGACATCAATGACAACACTGGATCATGCAATATATGCACCTCATGCTCATATTACCAAACAACATTAACAATGACAAACTTCCAACAGTCTTTCCCTTACTTCCAACAATCTCCCCCTTTGTCATTGATGGCAACATACATATCAAAAAAACATTTTCAAAAGCTTGTCTCTCTCCTTTACACATATTTCTCCCCAAAAAAATTTCTCAACATTTCTTCAAGTGTTTTCAAGTGTCCCTCCCCAACTCTCCAAATGTTTTGATCTCAAGTATCTCTCCAAAATGTTTTTCAAGTATCTCTTCCTCTTTGACATCAATGGCAAAGGGTGTATCGGTAAAAAAAACCTTTGTATACTCCTCCTTAAATATATGTGAGAAAAAATAATTGGAAGAGTGTCAACTCCCCCTTAGGGAGTTGACCAAAAACTTCTATACCTTCCGCATATATGAAAAAATAATTTGAAAGTTTGAAAAATGCATGAGTAAAAATTGTCAACCTGAAGATGTTGACCCTTGAAGCTTGTAATGCCCAAAATTAAAAATTTTGCTTCATTAAGGCATTTTGGTAAAAATGATCAAAATTTTGTAAAATTTGTCATCAAAAGTCAAAAAAGGTCAAAATTTCTAAAAATATAAATTTTTAGAAATTTCTAAAAGTAAACGGGCCACAGGGTTTTTTTGGGTTTGTTGTCAAAAGGATGTTGGCAAAATTTTCTAAAAATAGAAATTTGCATGCCGTTCCCTATTTTTTAGGAAATCATGCATGTTTGGAAAAAACTCAGATATTTCAAAATCTGATGATCTTGGTCTCTTCAGAACGAAATTGTCTATAAAACTCATATTTCAATTTTTCAACCCTATTTTTTAAGAACATGTTTAAAAATAGAATCTTTGCAGAAATGGTTCAAAATTATTTTGATTGGTTGAAAATATATCTCGATCAAGCTAGTCCAGTCAAAATCGTCAAAAAGTCAATTTTTCTTTGGTGGGTCTATTTTGCTTTTTCAAAAGATAAATCAGGACCTTTAAGGTCATCAATGGAGGATGGCCAACTGTCAGGTGTCAAAATCAAAGTCTCAAATGTTGCACAGATTGATCCATGGTGAAAGATACTTGAAAAACGGTGAACGAAGGAGGGGAATCTAAAAATAGCAAAATTTGAAAAAAATAAATTGTCTGATAAACCCAAGCGCCTTATTTCAAGTAAGGTGCCTAGGCTTCAATGCCTTAGTCATTTTTCTCAATTTCATTGATCATGCACGTACAACGGTGAATGCGATCAATGCGTCAGCAATGACAGTTGACAAAGGTGGTGAACGGCTAGCGAGGAAATTTGAAAATCTTTAAAAAATGATTAATTTTGGAGAAGTTGGGCGTCTTATTTCAAGGAAGGCACCCATGAGCTCATGCCTTAGAAAATTTTTCATGTTTCTCGAAAAATGTGTGAATCTCCTTCGTCAGCCCAGTTCGGATCCAATCAAATGCAGTAAAAAGCATTTTTTAGGGTTGAGAAAAGTAGGAGATCAACTTAGATATGTTCAGGCTCTTCAACAAATCCATCATCCAGTTCAAAGGACCTATCAGACACAAAGAAATGCAGATCGAACAAAGGCGAAAACACGGAAAATGAAGAAAGTCAAAGTAAAAGTTGAAAATCATAAAATTTTGACTAACACTAGAAAGCTTGGGTGCCTTTTTTCAAGGGGGATGCCTTTACTGCCATGCCTTAGAATATTTTGCGTTCGTTCAAAAAAATTTCCAAAACTTCTTCGTCAACCCAGTTTTGGCTTTCACATAATCAGTCAGATGCAATAACGGAGGATGGTATGAGGTATCGTTCTTCTCAGATTTGATCACGTTTGCCATCTTGACTGACTGTCAGTCTTAGTTGTTCACAGATTGGCGAGAAATGAAGTCTGAACAAGGGTTGTCAACTTCACGTGAAACAGAGAATGAAAAATATTGAAAATCTTAACAAACTAACACTAGAAAGGTTGAGTGCCTTTTTTCAAGGAGGGTGCCCAACATCCCAACACTTAGAAAAAAATTTATTCTCGCCATGATTTCTTCCATTTCGGTCTTCGTTAGCAGCTTCGATGGTTTGCACACATGATCAAATGACATCAGATATTGAAACGACGTTGGGGATCACTTCAACAATGGTCAAAGAGGAGATTGCAATGGTCAAAAAGAGATTATCAATTGATAGATCCAAATTAACAGATCATTGAAGTCAGAAGCAGGCTTCAACGAAGGAAGAAACAAGTAAAAAATTGAAAATGATGAAAGTTTTTCTATCTCTGGTGAAGTTGGGTGCCTTATTTCAAGGAAGGCGCCCAAGTTATCTACACTTAGAATTTTTTTGAAAAACATCCTCATGTGCATGCTTTTTGACACCCTATTTTTTAGGAATTCTCTGTGGTGATGCAAACAAAGTCAGATATTTTTCCATGCAGGCTCCAAAATTATAGGATTTTGCATGAAAACACCTTTTACCTCCAAATTCTATTTAAGAAAGCCTTTAGCATTCATTTTTGATAATTTATAGGTTGGCTTTCAGAGGAAGAAACATAAATTTTTCTTCTCATCAAGATTTGGAGGCTCAAATGAAGTGATTTTTTAGCGTTCTTCATGGATTCGAGATTAGGAAGCACAAAAGCTCACTTTATCATGGTCTATTTTTCTAAGGCATCACTTTTCATAAATAGGTGGTCAAAATTTTCAACTTCAATCGATCTGGGTCTACTTGATCTTCGCTCCTCTTGAAGATTGGAAAATTTTATAATTTTCAAGAGAATCTACTTTTTCGTGCATGTCTAAGAAATTCTCAGATTTTTAAAAATCTAACGATCTGGGTCTCTTCATAACGAGATTGTCTACAAAAGCCAGACCTTGATTTTTTTTGGAAAATTTGCATGCCAACCCCTATTTTTTATGAGATCTTTCTTTTTTGGGGAAAACTCAGCTTTTTGAAAATTGGACGATCTAGGTCTCTTCACAACAAGATTGTCTACAAAACCTAGACCTCAGTTTTTTGGCCCTACTTTTTAGGAAATATTGCATGATCTTGAAAAAAATCAACATTTTTAAAATCTGATGATCTAGGTCTCTTCAACATAAGATTATCTACAAAACCCAAACCTCAGCATTTTTCCGAAAATCTACCTTTTTCTGGAGAAAAAATCAGCAAGCAATTTTTAGCTCTTATGCAGAACTTGTTCGAACATAGGCGTGTTCATAGCCAAACTTCAAGTTTTCAAACATGGAGTACTCTCAAACAAAAATCAGGACCAAATCATTGTTGCTCTACGATTTCCTAAGAATGTTCAAAATCAACTTGCATCATGTACACCCAGTGTTTTATTAGCATGCTTTGGAAGGTGCGGGAAACACTGTAGTCAAAAATCTTGATCATTCCAGTTTCTCGGTGTAAAGCCTTGAATTCATAATTGCTTGTGTCAAGCATTACAATTCAACTTCACGAGAAATCATATCAACAGAAGGGCGTATTATTTGCAGCCTCAAGCCGAAAGACATTGAGAAATGTTTAGCAATACCACCATGCACGGAAAACATCATCATATCTATTGAAGAATTTGAAAGGGTGTGGTATGCACAAAAGGACAAGTGCCAGAAAAGAATGGCTCAGAAGTGGCTGAAAGAGAAGCAAAATATTTTTCCAAGGAATGTTGGGTGTAGTGAGTTGAAGGATGAATTTGCAGCCATGATTACTTTGCTTAACCGAGTCACAAGTCAAGCAGAAGAACATAAATTTCAGCCTTGGATGTTTTACATCATCTCCCAGATTGTTGACAGAACAAAACACTATGGCTGGACGACATTGATCAGTGATTGTCTTTACTGTCAAATGACAGAGTTCTTCAAGGCCCATGAATTCCACATGATATCCTACCTTGTATATCTAATGGCCTTTCAAGGAAAGTTTAGAGGCTTGACTGTCATTGGAACTCTGGGTGTTCAACATGTGTATGATCATTACCCACAGCTAGAGTTTTTCAGAATCTAAGCAGCATTACAAGTGGGTGAATGATCTATTCTTGATACATACACTAGGAGATCTTGATAATGAGTTGCATATACAAATTTCAACAGATGCCAAATTGGCGATGGAAAAGTGAGATGATTGGTTTATCCAATTCCCCACGTCCTCCTGCATAAGAGTATATGGCTTCTCAGGTGATCCAGTCATGCTACCTAGATATCCAACGGATGAGGTCGTGTTCCTGGAGTTTCTAAGGAAAGTACATGAGGTGCACACCTTTTTGCGTAACATACACAATCATGCATTAAGCTTCCCATTTGAGATGAGCATATATAAATGCAAATCAACAACTAATGTTAAGTTAATGAGTGATGAAATGTCAAGGATTTGTCTTAAAATTTTTAAGGAGAGATGTTAATACCATCCTCATGGTATCTTCGCAGCTTTTCATGGTCAAAATCATGCACATGTACCTACAGTTGAAGATTTTTGGGTCAATTGTGCAGATGAGTTCAAAGTGCGCAAGCACAACTACTCCAAACTTACCCTTTGGCAGATGGTTGATTTCTTATTAGAAGATGTGGAAGGACTTTCAAATGATGACGGGGAAGTATGATCAAGATCAAGTAGATCAATGACCACTTCCACAAGTTGATTGGTTTGCCAAAGAGGGTACCTCAATTGAGGAAAGAACAAGCTAAGTTGTCAAGAACAATAGGATATTCCTGAGTATTAAAAGGACAAGAAAGGTAGTTGTAGAGCCACCAATATTCAGTCATCTCTACCTTCTTCTAAATCAAAACTAAGAGTGAAAGCTATGAGCAATCCTCCAGAAGATATGAAGATCAACAGAATGATGAAGAACTTAAAGGAAAAGGTAAATCAACAGGAACAATCAATAGATATACCAGAAGTTCTAGTTGAGTCAACGCCACAAGTTGAAGTCGTGCTTTCATCTCCAGTTCTTCCACCATCGCCGAGTCCTTCTCCTATTCATATAGATTTAGTAGGCGATTCACCAGTTTGCAACGTCTCAACACCTATTGATCCATCAATAGTTGTTGGAGTTGGAACCGATCCTCCCAGAGAAGTTAGTAGAGACTCCTCATCTTGGCTTCAGAACTTGTTGGGTAGGAAGATGAGGAAGCCTTCTTATCACTTGAACTTTGCAGAACTTGATAGCATCTACCAAGACACAACAGAGAAGAAACTTAAGAAGCAAGTTGATATGGAGAAGAATTCTAATGGCGAGATCATCCTTGAGTTTGTCACACCTCTAAAGGACAAGAACATTGATGAGGTTGAAATTGATGACTTCAAAGTTGTCAAGGCCAATCTCGGAAGAAGCACCCAACATCCTGATGTGAATCTCTTCGAGGTTGCATCTAATAATATGAAGGAACGAGTGCTCAAGGATGGAGAAGATAAGTCAGCCCTCAAGGCTGAGGTTCGATAGTTGTGACAGTATGTTTTCAACCTCCTTCATGGTACTTCACGAGCCACCTTGTTGCTTCCACAAATTCTGGAATCACCTGCAGATCAACATCAGCTGAGTCAATTAGTCATCTATGGAAAACATATGAGAGATTGGATAGAAGATTTTGTCACCAGGGGAAAATTTATACTTGCAAAGATGTACCAATTGAGGTACAACGCCCAAGATCTTCACTTAGAGATTTGGGAGTTTGAGCAGAATATAGAGGAAAGGAAACCAAGAGATGAGATCGTCATTTCTAACTTGAGAATGGCTTATGACTCAGTCACTATAGAAGAACACAAGAAGCTTTTTGCTTGGAGAGAACAAAACCTCTTCAAAGTAAAAACCTATGAAGGAATATTTGTATAATTGGCTGGATAGACAAAAGGTTGATAATACTCTCAAGTTTGTAAGTACATTTGGGTCACAAATCCCTTGCTAATATCGACATGAAGATGGCACTTACTTTAATCTCGATGAAGTACAAATAGAGTTTCATAACCTTGTTCGTGGAAGTTTTAATGGTGACCCTATTGCCTGCAAGATGAATCATGTTGTTGCAATGTCAGCAAGATTTGATGAAGTAGCTGAAAAGAGGAAAGAATTGCTAAGTTCGATCGCAGATGGTGAAGAGATGGTTGAAAAATAGTATGTTGTTCTTGTTACCTATTTTTCACTACAAGCTCAAATAGGTAGAGCTGAATCGAATTCATCATTGATAGGTACAAAAAATTTCAAGTTTTATTGCTAAAGTATTCATTGTTCATCATAAAGATCAGATTACATCTGAATTACAACTTTATTGTGCAAGTATTTGAAACAGAAATTTGGAAATTTGCATAATAATGCTTTTCATTCATTTTGTAAAAACACTGAAATCTCGCACAAGCCATGAGAGTAACTGAATTTGATTATGATAATCAAATGATGAATACAAAATTTTATGAAAGCTACACTACTGAAGATAACGTAAATACAAAGAAGAGAAAGCAATTCATCATTGCCTGTGATGATGAATCACTTTTTCTTGATGTCTTCAGTTGTCGTGTCTCCAAGCTACAGCCTCGATTTCACGCTCCATGAACCTGCAAAATTGTAAAAAGATGATGTTAGAGATGTACTCTAAGCAATGATGAATTACATTCTACTTTATGCCTACGCTACCAATAGGAATGTAATTTACATTCAATCAGGCATTCACCAGATGATTGAGTTACAAAGGCTGATAATCAAGGAACACGAAACTCAATGGAAGCTTTCAGCTTCGATTATTTTTGCTAACTTGTTTGTTTCAATGTGCAGGAACAGGTTCATTATGTTCGTGATTATTTTCATCAGATATGTGGAGCAAAACAGGCTCCCACAAGGGTTGAGACCGGCATATCAAAGGACACCTCTCATTTACATCATTACATGAGAGTTATCAGATATTTAATTATAGTCATCAATAAAGAACTGTTGTAATAAGAGAAATTTACAAGAGTAGCGTTTGATTTATTTATCAAAGGAACAGAAGGAGCATCATCATCATAAGAACAGTCACATATGCAAGGAAAATATTATCACAGATCATCTTCATGAATGAATAATTGATCAAGCAACTTTGATCAAACAACCAGATGAGTCATGCATAAGAGAGATCTCAAACAAGAAGGGTGCAGTCATGATATCGCACAGATATAAATAGAGCAGCATTATTTTCCAAATGCAAATTTGTTGTGGTAACATCTATAACAGTTATTTTCAGGCTTGAGCTCAATGAATAGCAAAGGAAATGTTTATTTTGCAAGAGTTAGTGGAATTACAAAGGAAACAAGTGCATGGCATATTAATAATAGTGTTGGTAGTCCTAACAGTTTGAAAGGAAAGTTCAATCATCCATCCATTATCTTATGTTTGCATTGGTTGTCCATACCAAGGAGATTTTCAGGTATGCTTCTACAAAATCTGTAAGGCATGTAATGTAGTAGTAACAAAAATATGATGATCAAGCTATAATTCATTCGTCAACTGCTATGAGAGGCAACATATTTGAATACAATTATAGCCTATCATTGGGTAAGACAACAATTCGTCTCATGAATAGTCTGAGTAAATGTAAAGAAGGCAGATCCAATTCCATTTTTACAATGGGAGACCTTGTAACAATTAACATGAATTGCTTATGCTTTTGCAACTATTGTTTATACTTATCTCACTGTGTCTTCACTTCTTTTCTAAAGAAGTTAAGGGCCAGGTGAACAAACAGCATGAAGAGTACTGTCATTTAGTTACTTTTGATCATGCATATCAAAGTGTAGACACTAGATAGTAAAGGTACAATGCAGGAGTCAATGATCTTATACAAATAATGAAGGCCCTTTATTTGAAAGGAAGTGGGGCGACATACAAATGGCGGATTTCTAAAGGAAAATTTTGTTCAATAGAAAGGACAAAGATGATAGTGTGTTTGAGTTTCAGATTCAAGGAAATGTTTAGTATGCAGACCCCTGAGAACAAGTAAAATGGACAATGTTCAATGGAGTAGCCAAGCCATTCACATAAGAAAACACCCCAGTTGCAGCTTTACTATTGCCAACATTTCTATCTTTCTCCAAGAGTACTGACAAGGATCAAACATAGAGGCAGTTCCATTCACATAGTCACGAAGTTAAAAGAGCACCACAGGCATTTCCAAATAACAAAATCAATGATAATGTGAAGAACATTGGAGATATAATTCTATAATAGACACCAGTGCAAGCGAAAGAATGAAAATGAATTGTAGGGTTTCAACAAGAAAAGTCATTCATATTATAATTGTGCACGAATTTACCACTGGCCAGAGAATATGCAAATACCCAAAAGATTACTATGGCAGCCTGTAGAAAAAGATATATCCAGAACTTAAAGTGAACCCATGCCACTATTTTTTATGAGATCTACAGAGAAGGAAGAAAGGGCAACCTGAAGTTCAAAAGATTTTACTCACAGCCATAAAAATGCAAAAATAGAGAAACCCGTAAATTTTTCACAAAGACTCACAAGCATTTCTATCATTTTTCCCTCAATGAGCTCAAATTGAGCTATTTTCATCAGAAAATTAAGAGGAAAAGTAAAAGATTCATGCTTACTAGGTTTGCAGATTAAAGGAAAAAGGTGCTCTCAAAACTTGCGTACAGTATAATCATGGCAGCTCAAACATGATTGCAGCAACACAGACATATAAAAAAATGCATTAGAACATGGTGAGGCCACGACATGCAACGCAATGGAGTCAAGGTACCTCCAGATCAACTTACCCTATGAAATCGATAAGGCTCGGCCCAAAAATAGTAAGGTATGGTGGAGTTTCAAGCTCCAGTTCAAGCAAGCTTTCAGAAAACTAGCAGACCATGGGGGCGTAGCTCCAGCAGAGGGTGAAGTGCAAAATGGAAAAATGAATGATGATTTTAGGGTTCGATAGTTTTGACCAAATACCCTAATTCAATGATAGGGAATTTTGTCTCTTTGTATATAATTTTCAAGAAAAATAATGCCCATGCATTATGTCTTTGCCATGAATTTGTGCCACCTTATTATTGTGTCTAATGCTATACTTAGCATTTTTTTTTTTTTAATTTTGGGTCTCCCATGTCAAGTGAATATTATATATTGTAAATGGTATTAAAGCATAAAATAATAATTGCTTTAATATTCATAATGCCAATACGAATAATAAGGCAGGGACATCATCAATATTAAAGTAATTATTTATTGGTTACTTTGATATCATTCAAATTGTCCACCTTCACTTATGACATGCAAAGTTTTGAGAAAAGAAATTAGCTTGAGTTTCTTTTGAAGTTGAACTGGAGATCACATGCGTGTAACTGAGGAAGTTCAATTCAAATTTTTCTTTGAATTTTAGTCAAACTACAGTGGGTTTTGAGGTCCTATTGGTCATGCATATTAAAGGAGTTAATGATGGAGTTGTTCGAGTGTGATACGCATGGGCGAATTGATAAAAATGAGGTGGATTTTGCATGTTTTGGCCCATATTCTTAGGGATTTCCAGTGCAGTCTTAGTGCTCTATAGTTCAGTTATGAGTTGAACTTGAGTTTGGATCATCATACACTCATTTTTGCATGAGTTTGAGCCTTCTTTTTAGGGATTTTTGCCTTTGCTCGTGGATTACTTTGGAGATATCAATTTTTACACTGAGTTTCACTTTCAGTTTCATCTTCATGCCTTTTGAGAGGCTTATTGTATAAAGTGAAATGACTTAGTCATTTTTTCACTAGTTCTTATTTTTCATCTTCTCTGGCATACCTTTTTGCAGAGAGAAAGATTTGTAACTCATCTTTTTACATTAATACATTTTTACAGCTTTACAGGTTACTTTAGTTTGTCGTTTTCCAGAGTTTTCCTTCATATTGTTCATGGAGATAGAGTTCACCTTTGCAATTTCAGATGTTTTGTATGCTTGAATGATCTGATGCAAGTCTAATGTGTTTCATTATCGAAACCTTCAAACTTCTGTCTTACTTTTTGCATACTTATACACAATTGTTGTTTGTGACAAGTCATTAATTGTGCTCAAAACTTGTTCCTTTTCCTATTTGTGAAAACTTAGTTTTCCTTAGAAGAAAGGAAATAAATACAACCTTTTAATGAATTAATAATGTGTTCAGAGAGTTTAAATTGCCCTGTGTTAACAATTTTCCCTGAAGGTACAAGTTGTGAACCATTCTGCAATTTTATCATCAATTAGGTGCATCACCTTCAATTTACCGTTTCACATGCATTTAGCAATAGTTCTTCTATCCTTTTTCCAGCAGGTTACTCAATTTTTAATTAAGAATCATATGGAAGCTGGCCTAGAATCCGGAGGTTCAATCTCATTATAGGTCACCCACAACCTAAGTTTGATCCAATGTTACACGGGATTGTAGAGCTTTTTAGCCTTGCATGCGGGTGCAAATCCATGTGATAACAGTTCTAGATAGTATCAGTGTTCCTAATGAAGAGGCATTTAATGACTTTCTAGAGGATATGATATCCCAAGTTGTCAATGAGTGAACTACCAGTTGAAGCATGCAAATATTTTTAGAGATAGAACTCAAGTGAAGGAAATAGTTAACTTGATGCCTTTTCCAAGTTAAACTAGTTCTCTTTTCATGCATATCTATTATTTGGAAATATCTAATGTATAGTTGGAGCTTTCAGATAAATGATGGTTAGTTATCAATTATCTTTTGTTTAGTTTTAGAAATAAAGCTTGTATGTTGGCAAGACTAGTTGTTAAAAATAAGGATATTTTAGGGTTCCGTACTCCTTTGTTTGTGTATAAATAAGGGCATCCTTGCCCATTTATTTTTAACCATTGTGATAACAAATTGCTGAGCCTATTTTTCTTGCAACTTTTCTATTCAGTGTCTATTCAACTTTTTTCTTTGTAATCTGGTTTGATCACATATTGTATGCCTATTTTGCTACAATTTGTTGTCCTAGAAGTGTTTTTTTTTCTGTTATAAAATTGAGGAAGGAAATCTCATGCCTACCTTGCTCTGATCTACTATCTCAAATCTATTTTAGCACTTTATCTTATGTTTTTCTTTTGTAATCTTTATTTTAGCTTACATCTAATACGTACAATGAGTCTTCAAGTGTGTTCTGGAAGCAAGTTTATTTAAGTATCTTTGTCAAATCAATGATTCCTTGTTTACTTCTAATCCCTAGGCTCTGAATTTACTTGAGTTATTAGAAGCATCATTAGTTTAGACCTAGTTGTAGTTGAAGTTACAAAACCAGATAAAACCTTAGCTACGACACAAAGAGTTTTATAACCTTGTTCTCTTAGCTAGGAATGAAAAGATTGGAAGTAGTTTAGTATTTCTTTTTTAAGCATAATCAACGAAGAGGGAGCTTCCACTCCTAATTTGAAGAGTAGTCTAATTTTGCATAGTTGTTTGTTCCTAATTCACATTCTTGAGGTGCAAATTGAAACGCCAACAAAGCTTCTGCAGGATGACTTGCCAAGTGGATCTACCTTTTTCCCACTATTCCTTTGCTGCTGCAAGTATCCTGTAATGTAACTCAAGTTTTACTAAGATTTATTTTCCTTCTTCTGGAGTACAAGGAGTAAGATTTATCTCTAAAATCTTATCTATACTAGCAAGGGAACTTGAGACAGGTATATGCTTTATTTTCACCAAGCCTCCTATCTTCTCAAATTGTCTGATTGTTTCTTCCTTATGGCTTTGCAAGGTAAAATATTCTTCATGTAAGGTTACTAGAGCAGTCCAGATTTGATCATCTTTATCTTGTATCGGGTCATAAGTATTTGATGCATAGCTTATTTTTGTCTCAATTGTATTCATAGCATCATTTATTCTTTGTGTAACATCTGGCCACTTCATACAATATAGAAATAGGTTCCTTGCTTCCTCTTCACAGGTATGATCATCCATCAAACTCTTGTCCATTTTGTTGTGTGTAGATGCACACTTTTCTGTGATGTCTACTAACTTCTTTTCTACAATCCATGCTTCAATTTCTGTTTCAACTTGTTCTCTTAGTCTGGATACATATCCCTTGAAGTTCTCCATTACAACTTCACTGATCTCATGTTCATGTTGAGCATCATCTATATCTTCTTCAGTTTCCTTTTTCGTCATGGCTTTTTGTTTAACTCTCCTTGTGGTTTTCTTCTCTTGTGCCTTGATAAATCACCTTAAGTGGTTGGCATAGTGATTAGGGAACAAACCCTAATACCAAAACAATGAACCCCTAGATTTTTGGTCTCATTTTCATTTACCAACTTCTGGAAAGAACTCTCAGCCGCAATGGAGACCAGGGTTTGAGCTTGAAAATTTGAGCACCTTTTGTTGCTTGTGTCGAAACTCTTCAGGAGACTGATAGTAAGTTGTATTTTCACCAATCTAAGACACTTCGATTCCATTTTGAAACATTCTTGGTCCTTTAAGTCTTGGCTATAATAAGCTTTCTAATGTATCCATTCTTGAGGCCACCATTGGAGACTCATTGATTGAAAACTTAGAAGAAAAATTATGGAAAGCTCGCGGCTCAACCCATTTCTTCTATAGCCACAATTGAAGGTAAGCTCTTTGAATCTTGCATTCTACCTTTTCTGAAGGTTTGTTCATATCACAAAGGCTCAAAAACCTCTATTTTCCTTCTATATTTGAGATTTTATTACAAAACCCCAAGTTAGTTTAACATTTGTGAGGAATAACACTTCTCCAGGGCACGACCACTGTAGACACCAACTGGGTTTTTCATATTTTATTTGTGGCTCTTCTAGGTATCCATAAATGAAGCTTTATTTTGTTTTTAAACCCTAGCTCGAGGGTCTTCACACATGTACTTTGTTCCATGCTTCATTTATGGATTTGGGTTCAACTGTGTTTTATTTTTTTCCCTCAGAGACTTCGAGGGTTTTAAAAGAAAAAATGACAGTAGCTTTCTACATTTAATATGACTTTGAAAGCCATAATCTTTGACTATGATCACTACTTCCTTTAAGCTACTATTGTCTCTATCCTCAAATATCACTATCATTTTATGCTTCTGTACTGAGTTTCATTCACTTTTGAGCAAATGAGGGTTTCTATTTAAAATGCATTCTAGAAAAGTTCCTATCAGAAAGGTCATGGCTTTGTTCCTGCTATTTCCAATCACTATATCTGTCACTGTCAAATTTATCTCTTAACTTTGCTTACTGTATTGTGAAATAACATGAAGAATAAGATCATTTACTACAGCCTCATATATTGTACTATCATTGTATGATCCCACCATTCTTTATGGATTTGAAGTTGTTGTTTTTCATTGTTCACTAATGATTTAAACACATATATAGAGTGTGTGATGTCTTCCATGCATACTTGTTTCTTATGAGCTTTGATGACTATCTGGCCTACTGCTCTAAACTGTCATTCAAGTAATTGCACTACCTTCACTATGATGACTGTACTTGCTCTTTTACTATCATATCTTCCATTGAATGCTCTTCTTGTCCAGAAGCTGAGGATACAAATACTCCAAGCAAGAAAACAAAAACAAAACATTTTATATTCTATCAGAGGAGTGAACAGTGACTGCAATATTATGCTTTTGATATAATTTCATTAGGTTTTTTCTTTCACAAGATTGTCTTTGTACCTTTTTTATGATCATGTTGTCCTATTGGAACATTTTCAATGTTGATTATAAAGAGGCGGATCCTCCACTTCTTGTAGCATCACTTTGAAACCAGTGTATTTATTCTACTACCTCATACAATGACAATTGACAATGCCAGTTACCTTTTCTCATTTGCATCAATGAGTTTGCCTTCTCATGCATTTCTCTTTGGGATAGCAAATGCAAACATGCCTTGACCATTGCATTCCATTCATCACCCATAGCTACTCTAGGTAGCTTATGATAACTTCTCATTGAATCCTTGTAGATGAGCCTCATGACATGTTTTTATTGGTAAGGAGTATCACTATTAATGTGAGATGACTCCTATTAATAATGATATCCATTCCTCATCAGTAACACCATGATTAATGAGACTCATCAACAAGAAACCAACGGTAATATGAAAATGTCATTATCCTTCTCTAATGAAAGCAGAAGACAGCATGTTGGGCTCAACCCTTGTGGGAGCCACATTTTACTCCACATGTTGTAATCAAATAAAACAAAACAACAACATAATTTTTCCCATACCTGCACAATTAGCAAACATGTTAGAAAAACCATGTATATAATAGATGTGTTTGATAACCCTCCTGTTTTCTTGGACATCTATGGTATGCTTAGATATTTGAATGCACATGAGGATCAGATTATATGTTTATAGATGTATGCTCACACTTTGACTGGTGATCCTTCATTTCTCTAACAATACTTTTCTTACAATGCAAGGAACCTAAGAGAAACATGAAGAGCATCAACTGGAGGCAGGATAAGCGAGAGGGAACGAAGATGGTGCAGAGCAAAGCAACTGGGATTTGTCATTCAGGCAATGACGGGTCCCCTTTCTCTTTATGTGCATTCTTGTTCTTTTGTATCTATAAATGTATATTTTTTTCCATTATATGCATTCATACAGTCGGTCTCACGGATTGTGTGGGACATCCTACTTTTATATTATCAATAAAGAATACAATTTTGAAAATATTGTGCATTCTCTTCTATGTTATATGCATTTGCATAATGCAATGTAGTATTGTAGTCTTATGATTTTGTTTATGCACATGAATGTGACATAGCAGATTTTACCCTCTTTTCACTTGTAAAATATAAATAGCGCTACCTATTTAGGCTAGTAGAAAAAATAGGTAACACTACTGATAATTCCAAAAAATTAGAATGTGTAGGGATTGTTAAATACCTTTTTCTCTTGCTCGACAAAGTAGGGTTTTGGAATTCTGCAACTTGGAGATGTTTCAAACCATTCAAACTCACTTCCTTCTCCTCTACTCTTCTTCGGATACATTCAATGAGATGAATTTGGCTTGTTGAGTACACTTTTAATTCTCCAATTTGACCCATTTCAACAATAAATACTTCAGACAAAAAGGTAATGGCCCTAAAGATTGTATGCACAATCAACTTTCCAAGCTCCTCAAATAGCAAAATTAGTGTATTTTCTTCCGCAATTTTCTTCCTCAAATTAAGCATTTCTTCCTTCATCACATATCTTCCTGCTATATCTCATGCACCTCTTTTCTGGCAGGGGTCATAGGATATTCATTAAATCTCCCCCTAAGCCATAACTTTGGGCTTAGTTATCGAAGGAAACATCTGCACCAGAGAGTGGTACAAATTCTCCCTTATCCTCAGTCTCTTCTTTCTTTCTCCATATATTTTTCATTTCCTTCTTCACTTCATCTGGATCAATCTTTTTATCTAGTTTATCTTTATTGGATTATCCTTGTGTTTTTACTTCTACAAAATTTAGCAATATGTCTAAGCCTTCTATAATTTTTGCATATGATATTCCTTTGAGCATTATTCCTTTCATTCATTATAGTTTTGCATTGGTTAGCCTTGTGTCCAAATCTATAGCATGTATAGCAGTAATCTTTGAAGGATTGAATCATTCTATCATTGTTATATGCATTTATCATTTGAATTCTGCATTCACTTGCTCTATGTCCAAATTTCTTGCATGTAAAACATTGACCAGCAAAGAATGAAACATTCTGATTCATTTTGCTTCTACACTCCTTTGCTTTATGTCCAAATTTATTGAAAAAATAACAAATACCATTCAAAGATAAGTACATTTGAGCATTTGGTTTTTTGATAGGAGGTCTTCTATCATTGTTTCCTTGATTCTGGAGCATGCTATTGTTCTTCTTGTCTTCAGTATTCTTTACATTCTGGTTTGATTTTAAAATTTCTCCTTTTTCAAGTCCTAAACCACCTTTGTCTTTAGATGCTTTTTGTCCCATAATTAACTCATCAAGCATTGTAGAGCTTGTCTTAAATTTGTCTTCATAACTTCTTTCCTTCTCCAAATTTGATCTTAGATTTATCATTTCTTGTTCAAGCCTCATGCATTCATTAGATTTTCTTTCCACCATTGCACTTAGGCATTCCTCAATCTTTTTATTTTCTTCCACTTGCACTTTCAATCCAATGATGTTTTCATTTGCTTGTTTCAACTGTTCATTAACTTCCTTATGCATTTCTCTTAATTTCTTGATCTACTCTCTCAATTTTTTGATGCATTCATTTTCCTCTTTAAGATTTTCCTTCAGATATTTGTTTCCAACTTCAATTTTGTCAAGGTCTTCAAGAGAAACTTTGAGTTCTCCATCTTTTT
Source organism: Sequoia sempervirens (assembly GCA_007258455.2). Classification (NCBI taxonomy): domain Eukaryota; kingdom Viridiplantae; phylum Streptophyta; class Pinopsida; order Cupressales; family Cupressaceae; genus Sequoia; species Sequoia sempervirens. The sequence goes on from VDFB02284754.1 coordinate 37,743, forward strand.
CTAACATTCAGTCTTCTTTTGTGTATTCAATAGAAGGAATCTCTTCCAAAGGAATAGGATACTTTCTATCAACCATGTGTTCAAACTCCAAGATCTTCCCAAAGCGGTCAAGCTCCTTCCAGGGATCCAATCTCTTATACCAATTGTTGAATATTTAGAATACTGAGAGGGGGAGGGGGTGAATCAGTATTCCTTTAAAACAATTAAGTATAAGCCATCCAATTTTGAAAATAAATATAACTGCAATGATGAATGAAAGCATAAAGACATCCAAAAAATCACATGACATATGAACACCAATATTTGTACGTGGAAATCCCAAAAAGGAAAAAACCATGGTGAGGGTTAGCTCACAATACATTATATCCAAATATAGTATATTACAGAAAGGCTCATTTCCAGGTGCACTCAGTGTCCAAGTGAACTCACTACCCATAGAAAGTAAGAAAGATAGAAATGAGGGGTGGCTAAACAACCTATTTGAACTAATACAATAGCATCTATCATATGCTAGATTACAGTTCCAATGAAATACAAAATCAGCTTCACATAGATATGAATCAATACTATGCTCTACTCACAATATTCTCAACTCTAATTATATTTGCATCACACACATGTAGGTGAAGTGCCATACATGTCATATGTCTCTCAATACTCACATACAACTTGCTCTCTCTAATCCTTCCTCATCATCATCGTCATTCACCACCTTCATACTTCAAAAACTCTAAAGTTAATCTCCTATATATATATATATATATATATCAATATGAAGTGTAACTTCAATTAGGTCATCCAATTAGAACACACAAAATTAAACATGCCATCCTCAAAACATAATATCCACATCTCACACCATAATTCAAAATTCAATTCACCTTAAGATAGGTCAAGATGGGCCTAATATAGATCCCACATAAGATAAAATTACTTGCTTGTCCTCCACAAAACATCAAACGTGTTAGGTCAGCCCAAAAATAAGACTTAAACACAAAACCTTCATATGTACATACAATTCGCCATACATGTGACTTCAAAACTTGATCTTCCTTTGAATTCCCATTTAGTCGACATCTAATATCTTATCCTCATCATCGTAGAAAAAAATAATTATCCGCAAATAAATGTGAAATCTCCCACACTAATACATTGTATAAGGAATGACTGCAAAATACAGAGTTGAACTCTGTCATTCATATCTTTCAGAATACTTCACAAAATGTCACCAAATCTTAAATGTAGATGCATTTGATGATCTCAAAATTGTAGTTAGAATCACAGAGTAATATCTCCACTTGCGGTGGAGTGCGAACCCAAAAACTAATGCACTAAACCACAATACTATTAGAAGAAATACTTAGCCAAATTCTTGTATCACCATATTTTCTGGATCAACTTGTTTTGTCCAAATATCTTCAAGAATGCTTCCAATCCATGCTATAATGATCATAACAATTTTGAAATCAATGAAAACATTGTATCATGCAATATATGCACATCATGCTCATGTTTCCGTACAACATTAACAATGAAAAACTTCCAATAGTCTTTCCCCTACTCCCAACAAAAACTTATGAGCAAACTTCCCATTCTTTGTCTTTTATTTGATGTTCCTTATATCTAGTTCAATTTCTCTTCCATGTATGTGCTTTCATACATGAATGCAATTAGTTAGGACATACAATTTCCTATTCATTACTGCACACATCTTTTCACACATAATTCATTAGCTATCAATCAATATAGAGTTCTTTGAGAGGCTTGGGGATAGTCTCCAAATATAAATGATAGCTTTTTCTAAATCAATAAATCCTCTTACATATCCTAAAAATATTTTTATGTCATAAGGGTATTCATTTTTTTAAGCTTCACTCATTTCCAAAGTAATAATTTATATAGTTAACTTGAAGTACATTTTTAGGTTCTAGATATTGTCACTCAAGTATGATGGATCAATGGTCTAGTAACCTATATATCTTGTGTCTTTGTAAGGTTCTTATTTAGTGACTTAATGCTACATGGATTTGATCCTATTATCTTTACACTTTATATGTTAAGGTTTATGACAACCTTTTTTCTTTGTATTGTGTTAGGTTTATGAGCCCCATCATGATATTTCCCACCAAAAACACAACATTTTTTCATATCTAAATAAAATCCAATATCAATATGCAATCCATCCTATTATATAACCTAACATTTTATCCAATCATGAATATTCTGAATGATGTCAAAAAGAGATTGACTTTATTTTACTTGAATCTTTGAGAGTTAATGCTTTTATTTGTGTCATCAAATGGAAATGGATCAAATTGCACAAGCCTTATTAAATTAGCAAAAAAAAAAAACTCTTTTTATTATATCCACCTAATTCATTTGATCTTACATTCTATAAACAAAAATCCCTTATACCTTTCTCTTTCTATTAGAAGGTTGTGTAAGCCTTTTGGATATTATCTTCATTAAAATCAATGGTAATTAGAAATGGAAAAACCTCTAAATTTAAGGTCATGATATCAATTTGTGAATTATATTTGTGGGATCTATTAACTTCAAAGAAAATGGGCTATTAAACACAAATTTGTGTGGTTCTCAAGGGAAAAATCACTCAAAATAATGCAACATCTAGAATCAATATATTAGGCATATAGGTTCCTTTCAAAAATATGCAAAGCTTCTAGCAAAAAGAATTAAGGAATACAAAACTTCTTACTAGTATCTAAGAGCAAAAGAAGGGCTTGTTGGAGTTCTTTCCATTCCTTCTCAATGGGAAGCTTAACCTTCTCCAAATTTTTGTAATTTTGTGTGATCTCAAATGTATCATATGAAAGTATTTGACTTTTTACCACCAATTTTTGAATCTAGACCTTGAGCTCGACAAAGAGTTTAATGACATTTGACATGTCATTGAAGGTAGGAGAATTGAACCAATCTTTCAAAATGAATTCACCATTTGTCTTGCCATTTATGAATTTAAAAAAACAAGGAAAAGGAAATAGAACATTATCTATTCCCAAAGGAGAGGGGATACCCTTTTGAATAATCAAGTTGGTGTGATTTTTCATTTTTGTGATAACCATAGCTAGAATGCTTAATTGTGCATCATGTTTGTTATCCATCTTGCTTTTCAAGAATTCCTATGAACTTCTATACATCATTGTACCTATGTTTTATTTTAATTGTAATAAATTGATCCATTGGAAGAGTACCCACTTGTCTTCTATTTCTCCTAAAACAAATGGTCCAATAGTATATAGGGCCTTATTTATTTCAAATTGCACCACTTTAATATGTGCTACAATGAATCCCATGAATTTGAGGGGATAAGAGGCCCCTAAGTTATCAAGGGTAACATTGTCCTAATAAGACTTATATACCCTTTTTATTAGGAACAATGAGCCTTTCCAAACCTCCAATGCCTTGGATATTATTGTGAGTTCTAGAGATGCTTTACTATCTCTAAATTTTTGCTTTTCTCGACATCTAGTATATTTCTAGGTATTTTATTTGTTCTCTTTTATAATCTCTTTAGTGTTTATCTTGAACAACTTTATTTTATTATTGACATTATTTATGTTTTTAATGACATCCTCAAGCTTTGCCTCATTTTTCTTTTACTTCATATCAAGACGAACATAATCTCTAGGGACCAACATGACAATTTTCTCTAGATCCTCAACTCCATTATATAGATGAGTCCATTGAAATTCCATTCTTGTGGTTGAAGTAAAATAGTCAAATGGTTGCATCTAATTCTTAGGCCTAATTATTGTGGGAACCATATTTTGGATGTACAAGTTTTATCTCTTTGAATCATATTGGTTTCTCAATTTAATGTCTTCCCATTCACTTTATATTTAGGTAGATTTTTTATACTATTTTATTTCTTGGGCTCTTATGTTTTGGAACTATTAGGAGAAATACATCTGATAACCCACAATACTTATTAAAGGAGTGGCATGGGTTGCTAAAGGGGAAATGAATCAGGTAATGAATGGAGTGAATGTCGATCATGAACATGCTTGGAGTAGTCTAAAATGGGATAATGTAGGAGTAGGAGTTATTGACACTAATAACATAATAGACTAAAGTAATGGAATGTTAGGACTAGTTGCATTACACCTTGCAAATCCTAGAAACAATATTGTAATTATTTACTAATTTTAATGCGTTCTCATTTTGGTCCCTCATGGAATAGAGAACGACTCTTGGGAAGAATCTAAAGCTTCCTTGGATGATACACTACACCAATTGATGATTGTAATTTTAAATATGTAAGAAAATGTTAAAAATGAGGGTTACATAGTTTATTAGGAAGAACACTTTAACCAACTAAAAATAGTCATGAGTAAGAGAGGTGCAAGTGTAACTAGTGCCCCCAAATGGAGTTCTTTGGTGTTACACATGACTTCCTTTGTCATAGGATTTAAATATCGTCATGGAAATTATTGTATTCTAGGGGATTTGTTCTTAGAAAATGGGGTGCATGGATCCAACTTGGACTAGTTGGACCAAGGCATGGCTCATGGTTTCAAACCCATGATTTTGGGGATGTATTGATGGTTTTCCATATCTCCTTGGTTTATATACTAAATTCTTATGATAGAGATTGTATGAGATTTTTATTGTATGTACATTCTATTGGATTGACTCTAGAAGATAGATCTCGATCTTCATTCATAGCACTAGTACTGTACTTGTATTGTAACCTTTTCTAGTTATATATATATAAATTTTGTTGTACTAATATACTATATTTTTTTAAAAAAAATCTATAGTAGATCATGTGTTTTCTATGTTTTCATGCTACTAATTTTTTTTAAATATGTAACTTATTACATTATTCTTGTCTTAGGATTAGTGCTAGCTTCCTTTCATTTGGTGTCAACACTATAATAGATTGTTAGGTCAATGGGATGAGAGTATTTCACCCTATAAGTAATCCTTGTTTGAGTGAGAGATCCTCATAGATGATAATATTTTTAGGTACATAAATGGATGAAACTTCTATAATGGAGATATACAAGTTTAATGGCACAAACTTTGCACATTGGAAGCTCAAGGTTGAAGACCCACTTTTAGATTGTGATTAATGGATTATAGTGACTAATTTAATTGTTGAGGAATTGGGAGTGGATTAATTTTCCAAACTTGATAGCAAGACCATGTCCACAATTAGATAGGTTCTTTCAAATTTAATGTTCCTAAATATTTATATAGAGGAAACCACTAGGAAGTTGGGGGACGAAATTTGATACTTGTACCAAACTAAGTACCTAGAGAACAATTTGTTTCAATAGAATAAGTTGCATTCCTCAAGAATGGGGGATGGAGATTAAGTAATCAAGCACCTAAATGCTTTCAACAAGTCCTTATAATTCAATTTCCATCTATAGACTTGAAGATGAATAAATAAATTATTATATAACCTTTCTTTGTTCCCTACCAAATTTGTGGGACAAGCTTATGATAGAAATTAGTAGCACCACCTCTTAAGATAATCCTTAAGGTAGTAGCTAGATCCTTTCCATTTGAAGAGATGGGGTGAACATCTATAGAATATAACAAATATGCTCTAGTTGTTAGAGGTAAATTGAAAGAGAAAGGGAGAATAAGAAGTGAGATAAAACATCTAAATCAAGGGGGGATCTAAGTCTCCTAATAAATATAACGCTAAATGTTGGAACTATAGTAAACCTAGTCACATCAATAAGAACTAAAGGAGAAAAATTCTAAGAATGATTTTAATGGTTATTTAAATTCAAAGGCCTCAAATGAAGACAATGAAAATATCTTTGTTGTATCTCTTGCTATGCATATGATGCAGTCAAAGATAGAGGGTCTAGTGAAAGATAATCAATACATGTAACCCATACACAAAAATATAAATCAAATTTAATTCAAAATTGAAACTCAAGTCTTAAATAATGATTCAATAACACTAGATGACACATCAAGCATACTTCATACACACACACACCAATAGTCATGATTATAAAATTCTCATTTATGATATATTATAATGGATCTTTCATTCCTTAATTCTATTTATTTACTAATTTCCTCCTATTTCTCTTTTTCTCTCTTTCAAATGAATTACCACCTTCTTATAGGGAGCCTTTGATGCAGTAACACAATATCAGCCAAAATGTATTACAATTCCCTATGCACATGTGATAGTAAAAATGGCCTAAAATTAAATGATTCTAGTGGTTATCCTTAATATTAGGGTCATCCCCTTGATGGTTGTAAAATAACCCCTTTAAACATAGGTGTGACACCGTATAATATTTGAAACTTGTTGCAACTTATAGTGGGAGCCTTCCTAAGACCAATACTCAATTGTATGACTTTACAATTAGTGTGCAATTCAAATGTGGTAGTGCATAGTCTAAAATAGGTCCCTTTTGGCACAAGAATGTGCTAGGAATTACAAAAAGGAAACCAAATAAAATCATTGACATGTGGAGATTCAAAGTCCCAACCAAATGCTTTAATCATAATTTAGATTCTCTATGATTAATATGTGATATCTCCTACAAAAATTATTGCAAGTTACTCTATACTCATAGTGGATGATTTGTGGGATTTAGGGCCTAAATTTTAATCCTACTGGAAAGCTCTCTAGATGATAATATTTTTGAGAAAGGTGTAAGACTATTTATCTTCTACCTAATGAATGATATTAAATTGTAATGAAATTACTTACATGAGACAAGAGTATAATAAGAATTATACTATAATAAATTTGATAATAAAATCCATTTTGAGGGGTAAACCTCCAAAGTCTTTAATAAGCAATAGAGATCATAATATGATTATAATACACTAACCTCTACCTCCTATATATACCATAATTATGTCATGGACACCACAAGGGATGACTTGACTACCTATATAAGACTATATAAATGATCATATAACTTAATTAAGGTTTATGATAGCCACAATTCAACTACACATATCCTCATGCATGTTATAGGTTAAGGTTGTAGTATGCCCCCTTCACACTAGTGTTTCCCTTGATACTAATTATATGTGGATGCTTCTACACAAAATCTTCATCATCCCATGTGGAATCTTCAACAAGAAAAATCATATATTCAATGAGGTAATATTTGATTGTCTTAGTCCTCAACTTCTTTGTGTGTGTCTAGATAATTAAATTAGTATCAAATTTAATTATCTATCTCAAACAACACTATTTGTATAGAGATCATTGATAAATAAGCTTCTTTAAACATGAGACATGAAAAATTGGACATATTTCTTTTTTATGTTGGAGGTAACTCAAGATTGTAGGCTAGATTATCAATCTTCTATAAATTTTGATAAGGACCATAATATTTAGGAGAGATTTTTTTTGTTGTTTCAAGAAAATTATTATCTAGAAGTTGCAACCTCAAAAAGACCCAATCTTTCACATCAAAATTCCTTTCACTGTGATGTTGGTTAGCCTATTATTTAATTTGATCTTGTGTCATAGATAAATGATCCCTAAGAATTGAAATTACCTACTGTGATGATCATTTGATCTTCCATAACCTCAACTCTTGGTGTAACCTTTAATCATGATATGATGTATAGGGGATGGTATCAATATAATACAATAAATAAGGATATTTTTGAATCACTATATAAGGAAGTGTTATACCACCATTTCATGAGTTGTAGACAAGCCACCCATTAAGCCTACTTATTTGAATTAAATTAATGTAGATACCCCTTTTTGCACTTATTGACTACCTTAGTTTTCACATCTCGCTAATAAGAGAATAAATCTATGTATTCTACTTAAATGATTTTGCCACTCTACTTTCTACAAAAGGATGAGATAGTCACAAAAATGAGAATAGTTGGTAAGTCTATCCTCGAATACCATGATGACACTCTTACCTTCAGAATTTGGAATTCCTATGATGAAACCCACATAGACCTATTCCTCTTGCTCACTAGGAATAACCAATGGTTACAAAATATTAGGGATCTTAATTGTCACACCTTTATTTCTTTGAATTACTAGAAATTTTACCATAAATATTTGAACATCAACTTTAAGCCCTTCCCAAAAGAAATCTTGCTTGATTCATTGAAATTCCTTAAAAAATTATAAGTGACACACAACAAGAGAACTATGAGTCTCGTATAGGATATTTTTTTGAGCGTGGAATTCTTGCATAGGTGCAATCTCTCTTTATATCACATAATTTTTAGGAAAAGGGTATTGTACACCTTACACACAAAAAAATTATTTTAATTATGTAAAATTCATATTCCTTTCATGCATCTTTAAGAGATTAGTCCTTCAAAGAAATAATAACTTAATACCTATTTCAATATTCCATTCCTTTATCAAACATATCAAAATCATGATTGCATTTATCATCCTATTTACCTGTGAAGGTAAAAGTAACTTAGTAACAACAAGATGGGGTGTGACATCTCCAATGATCTATTCTTTAGAATGATTTCTCTGAACATACTTAGGGGTTCTAGGTGTATTTTCTGAAGCTTCTTCCTCTTCTTCAAATTGTACTTCCTTTTCCTTAGCATTTTCTTTTTTCAGGTTCATCTGATTCATATCCATCTATTACCATTGAGTTCCTAAACTCTTCATCAACCTTGACACTTGCACTCTCAACAATCTTTCTCAATCTTTTATTATTTCACCGATAGGATTTTATTTTAGTAAAATATCCAAGGAATATTCCTTCATCATACTTGAATCAAACTTCCCCAAATTTTCTTCATCTATTCTAATATAGCATTTACTTCCAAACACTTTGAAGTATTTAATGGTAGGTATCCTTCCATACCACAATTCATAGGGAGTCATTGTGTTGTTTGCTTTTGCTTGAAATTTTTTAAGTATGTAAACAACAAAATGAATTGCTTCTCTCTAGTATACTTCCAGTAGGTTAGTTTCTTTCATCATAGTCCTTGCAGCTTCTTGAACAATTCTATTTTTCCTTTCAACTACTCCATTTTTTTGAGGAGTTCTAGGGGAAAACAAGTGCCTTTTTATGCCACAATTTTCACAAAACATGTTAAATTCATTGGAGGTGAACTCTCCACCTCTATCAGAACTTAAACACTTGATATTCACATCCATTTCATTCTCAGCCATAATTTTAAATGCTTTGAATCTATCTAAGGCTTCAAATTTTTCTCTAAGAAAAGTAACCCATTTCATTCTTGAATAATCATCAATAAAAAGCATGAAATACCTATCACCTTGAAGACTTCTTGTTCTTGTAGGACCATAAAGGTTTGTATGCACCAATTCTAGTAATCCGGTTGAAGATTGTTCTTATCCTTTGAAACTTCTTGTTTTCTTTCCAATCTGACACTCCTTGTAGACAACATTGATAGGTTTTGTAATCTTTGAAAAATATCTTATTGCTTGAACTGAATTGATTCTCACCAAGTTGTCAAAATTAATGTGACACATCCTCCTATGTCATAACCAACTTTCATTAATCTGAGTCATAAAACAATGACCATCAACACCCTTAAGTTGATAAACATTTCCATCTATTCTTCTTCCAACAACAATCATAATTTATGGACCCTTTTCTGATCTCACATCCATCATCCTGAAACATAAGATTGTATCCCTTACTACACATTTTTCCAACACTCAAGAGGTTATGCATTAAACCTTTAACATAATAAACATCTTCAGTATTATGTTTGCCATCAAAATTGATTGAACCTATTCCACAAATCTTAGCACCTAAATCATCACCAAATCTAACAAGTCCTCCATCATATTTTTCAAGTTTAACAAACTTACTCTTGTCTTTGGTCATATGATTAGAGCAACCACTATCAATGATCCAATAGTTCTTATCTTGTCTAGCATGAAAAGCAAATGCCAAAGTACCTTCAATCTTATCCTTTCTCTCTAGAGGGAATCCCTTCACACATATTTCAGAGTTAACAGATTCATCTTTTAAAGCCATTAACAAGCATTCATCATTATCATCTTCATAATCAGATTCAACATTAGAAATACTTGCATCTTCTCTGACATAATAGATTTTCTTAATCATCTTACCTTTTTTTCTCCTTGTTTTTGTCATTCACAACTCTATTTGGACATCTTGAAGCATAGTGACCTATCTTTCTACAATTGAAACATTTGAAAGGTAATTTACCTTTGTACTTACTAGTACCTCTTCTCGTCCTTCTCGCAAAGTTAGCTTCCACATCATCAATATCTTCATGATTTGGTTCTTCAATCCTCTCTATTTTGTAGCCTTAAAAGTAGTCTCAACTTTTACACTATTGCTAATACTAAACTATCTCATTTCAAATGCAGTTAAAGAGCCATACAATTGATCTCTATAATACTAATCATCTAGATTTTGAGATTCCTCAATAGCAGCAACTTTATAACTATAAAATTTAGTGTGGGTTCTAAGAATTTTCTTTACCACTTTTGGTTCTTTGACTTTTCCTCCAAGACCTTTGATGGAGCTCACCATTTCATCTACCCTTTGCATATAGCTTGTAATGTTTTCATCTTCAGACATCCTCAGGTTCTCAAATGTGGTCTTCAAGTTTTGCATCTTAGCTTGTTTGACCATATCATCTCCTTCATAAATACTTTCCAACTTATGCAAAATTTCTTTAGCAATTTTTAGATCCATAACTTTCACTAATTTAGAATTTGCAATACTACTCAAGAGAAAAAACCTTGTTGTACCATTTGTTTCATAGGCCTTGATCTCATCACTTGTGCTCAGTCCATTTGTAGGTATGGTATATTGATTCTTCATTGATTGCCATACATCATATCCAAGGTAAACCAGATAGCTTTCCATCTTTTCCTTCCAAAATGCATAGTCTGTGTCATCCCAAATCTACCTCAAGCTGTTAAGATTTTCTCCAAGGAACCTTGCTCTAATACCAATTGTTGGAATGCACAAGACAACTGAGAGGGGAGTGAATCAGTTGTAACCTAAAACTTCAAATCCCATATTAACATTTAGATCTATATTCATTAATTAAACCCTTAAGTTTGATATGATAAATTAGCATTTAAAGAAAATAATAGAAACTTAAACAACTCAACACCAAACACAACAAAACACTAGATTTACGTGGAAAACCCGAGGGAAAAACCATGATGAGGATTAGCTCACAATATAAGTAATATCAACACCGGATAAAATAGTGCTCACTACCGATAGGGCTTACTGCCCAAAGAAGAAAGGCTCATTGTCGAAATATAAAGGAAGATAGAGAAGAAATGTTACATAGAGAACATGATCTCAATGCAATAGAGAATCCACCATAATAGCTCCAACACCTTCACATTCTATTTGAAT
>VDFB02284755.1:0-32150 GCA_007258455.2 Sequoia sempervirens
ATTTTGGCAACTTTAAACATATGAAAAGTGTATGAAGGATGATGAGGAACAATATATAAATGGAATTTTAACAAAGGGAACCTAGTTGAAAATTTATCAACTCAATTATATGTGATTGGAAAAGTAAGTTGAATCCACATAGTGGGCTTGGACAGAGAAAATTTTGTCACTACAAATTTAGGCACCAATATAGGCTCTAGTTGGGGATGTGTGCCTCTTTTAGACACAACAAATATCTATCTATATTTAGGAGTAGACTAAAAAAGGAGAAAACATAGAGGGGAAAAGGGTAATCAAACTTCATTATGAATAATAGGGGTTACAACTACACAAGGACAAGACACACATGTACAAAATACAATAGGTTCAAGGTAGTACCATTACTTCCAAAAATTAATACACCTCCACAATGTTAAGAACTAGTTGTTCAATGAGATACTTGACTATACCCTTGAGGTAATTTGTATTATGATTGTACCCTTAATAAAATTTGTATTGTCACGCCATAATACATATTCTTCTCCCAATGGAATATTTGAGTAATAGACCATTCCAATCATTCCATTGCATCTAGACATACATTTATAACTATGAATTATGTGTCCCCTATTAATTGGAATTCTTCCTAGGGGATGCATGTTCTCCATGTAAAATATTTGATAATTATATCCTAGATCATCCTTCAAGTGACAAAAGGTAGATGCACAAATAAATTTTAACTCCTTGACCTCTATTGCATGTAATATTGCACCAACATATTCTATGGATTTCATCTTATCATTCCATGGTGCACACCTCTCTTTGTCATAATGTATTTTTTTTTTTTTAGTACAAGAGATCATTCATGTCCATCTTCATTCTTAGAAATAGAATTAATAAAAAATAATTAAATTATAGGATGTCGTAGAGGAGAAAAGTTGGAAAGGCTTGCATAATTCCATCTTACCAAGATTGGAACATCTTAGAGATATTGTTAGTTTTCACACATCGATTTAACTATCTCTTCATTCCAAGTGAGTGGTTCTTCATTAAAATACTTAATAGGAGCAAAAAAATAGAGGAATTCTAGATTAACATCAACCGATTACATTTCATTTGTCCTATTTCAGTAGTCCTCTATAACATACATTCATCTCTCTTACATTTTTATGTTGACTTCTTCATATAACGAATCCATTTTATCAATGTGGTAAGGTTTGTTAATTTACATAAGAAATGAAAGGTATGTATTGATTATAAGAAGGGACACTTAGTTCTTCCTTCTGATATTTTTCTACATATTGGAATTCTAGTGGCTAGGATTGGATTGATTATGTCTTACCATTCAAATTTTACCCTTTTAGAATGTCATGTTCATGAGATTTTAACAATTATAGAGAACTTGTTTTTGCTAATTTACATGTTTCTTCTTCTTACTGTCACTTTATTTATAACATTACTACTCCTTGTTTAAATTTATTCCCTTTGCTCCTCCTTAGTCTTACATATTTTATTTCCTTTTGATCGATCACCAATAGTGTTACTTAGTGTAGGAAAATACTTATATCTTAATTGATATTCACTTCAAACCTACAAAACTACTACATTTTCATAGGTTGCTATATATTGACATGATGGATTAGACTTATGGGTTTCTCACTATAAATTTTCTCTTATATGTTCGATGTTATAAGTGTGAAAATTATACTTATCTAGATCAATGCTATGTTCAAATTCAAATACTTGATTAGATACATCATAATAAATATATACATCTTCTTCAATAAAATATATGCATGCATTATATTCATCATCATAATAATTAATTTTTATCTATATTCACTAAGAGATAATTTGTAGGCTCAAGTATAGAAAATTGATTTGGCTGTAATTTCTACAATTCAACTATTGTTATAAGTTCTTTTTCCTCTTATTTGATACAATATAGCAAATCTTCTCTTTCAATTTTAATCTATATGACCTTGGGAAAAGTGGGATATTAGAAAGTAATATATGCATTAAATAGGATCTATCCCTAACTTTTCTACCAATAGTAATATCATTTTTTCCATCTCATAATCAAAACTAAATATTTTTTTATGTGTTCTACATATGATATTATATTAATCATTACAAGTATATATCTATTGATCTATTTGTTATTACATGGAGCTTGATTAGACTTGAAGGTTAAATTTCCCTACTTTTGTCGATGCATTTTTCCCCCAAAACAATAATTTTTAGAAAAAGGAAATTTGTTAATATTCCCCAATGTAATTTTTGTTACAAAAAATTAGAAAACTACCCAAAAATGAATAGCTTGTTTGCTACCAAATGGAAAGCCAAAATTTATGAATTGAATTTGAACAGTGGCATGTGGAAAAGGCATACATGAGGTTTAGTTTGGTTGTAGCATGGAATTGGAGGTATTATTGAGTATGTGGTAGGTTATAGTGCAGGTCATAGATTTGTGACTGTGTAAAACATAGGTTAAGTGATGAGTTCACATAGCATTGTGCATGGATGAAAAAGCAGTGGATATCATAGTTAAATGATTGTTACAAGTTGCAACTATTCCTGCACTTGAGTTTAATTATACATGTATTTTCTAAAAATTGCTATTAAAAGGAATTTGATTTATGGATGTAGCCCAAGGTTTGGGCACACCACATTAAAAACTCATGTTGTCTCACATCTATCATTGTGTTATAATTCCTTTGTTTATTTTTTGTGTACTTAAAATTTGCATTTGATTGGTAGTGTGTATCCTATGTACCTTCTTGCAAATTCCTAATGTTGAATCAATAAATAAAATATTTCTACCTATTATAATTACCTCTAACTATTTATAGGTAGGTCTAAATGAATTTCTATATCATTATTTTAATGTACTCCATATTTGTTCATTGGTTTTTGATTATGGATGGTATTGAAATAGATTCACCACTCTTAATTGGAAGATAATTTTTTTTATTAATTGAAGTCTAATGTAGCAAATAAGAACTTGGTGAATTTCTAATTATTAAAACTAACTAATTGATTGGCTATAAATGAATTCAAATAACAAGGTCATATAGTTGAATTAATAATTAAAATATCCCTAACAATTCCACCATTCTATTAGTGCTCAAAGTTCTAGGATCCCAAATCCCTAAAGCTCAATCATTCTCTATGTACCAAGTATGTAAAAATAAAAGCAATATATATGAAACCAATAGATCAATTACTAAGAATGGGAAGTCTTGCCTTCACTTCAATCTTAGTTATACCCAAGGGGGAATTCCCTAGATGTATCCTCAACAAGATTAATCAAAATGCACAATGAAAATAGTTTATGATAAACCAAAGGTTGCTTGCACTATCTTGTAGAAGACTTTCCACTGTCTCCTGCCTGGAACATGCTACCAAGGGTTCTTGTTGAGCTTAGAAGACTATCCTAGTCCTACTCCAACTCTTCTCAAAGAGTTCTCCACTAGTGCTTTACCTTTGGAAGACCCGCACCTTCTTGCAACTGATTACTCTTCCTTGGACTTAGAAGGGTCTAAGTGCCAACTTCTCCATCTGAATTGAACTCTTTGCAGGGGAGATAGATGCTCTATTTCCATGCATTTCACCACCATTGGAATCCATCTTGGAGGTTCTACTGTCCTCAAACTACCTGATCTCAAGCTTTTGCTTTTAGGAGGCCTATTCTCTACTAGCCCTTACCAGTCGGTTTTTGGCCTTTTGTTCTTAAAATTGTCACACAACCTATCAAACAAAAGACACTTTCATGCACCCTTTTAAGAGCTTTAAATCTTGCACTTGATTTCAGACCTTTATCTGTTCCCTATAGTTGATTCCTATAAATAAGGACTACTAGGGTTAATTGGCCTAATGCCTAGGGTTTCATTGTTCTTGATACAAATCTTCTTCGAAAGGATTGATTGAAGCCTCAACCCTTTCAACCTATTAAGATGTGACTAAAACCTCCCTGACACCGTACATATTTCATACAGTGGTCTCTTCCCCTGCCTAAGTTCTTTAATTTTCACTCCTAATCCCCTAACCGGGCAGTCCTAGCTCACCTAGGGTTTGGGATTAAAACTCTTTACTCCATTCTCTGTGTTTCCTACTATTAAATATTTACAAGGGACTGACTCCACTCCCATATTCCACCAATCTCAGGAGAATCCTGTGGTCAGTGGCTATGGGGGATTCATTCCAAAACTAACTGCCAAAATAGGAATAAAAACCCTTACAATCTAATCTCTGGATACAAAGCACTATCACCACTCAAAGTAAATTGCTTATACAAAGAAAGATACCTAAACTAATTTGTAAACAAAAATACAATGCTGTTTCAATATACACAATGCCTATGATAACTCTGCTTTGCAAAACACACAGGATTTTTCAGAAAATAGAGTTCTTCTTCTTGTATTCAAAAGCCAAAACTTGATAACAACTACAAAAAAAACTGATTGCTAACTACGAGCCACACCTTTTTACATTGATGCCTTGCCACATTTCAAGGGATATTGATCGATCCCATGTTCCTAAACTTCAGGGAATCCAACCCCACTAAGTTGCATGCAAACACACAAAAAGTTGCCATGCAATTTTACAAGATTCTTGCAACTTACCATCATGTCATGTTCCTAAATTTGAGGACCTCTAACACCTTGTTTTCAAACCAACAACTCTTTAACTATCCCATGCCATCTTCAACAATGAGGATGTGGCTTTAACACATTTAATGCATTATATGCTAACACATGCTGTCCAAAGCTAAATAAAACAACATTTAACAACATAATAACTAAAATGACACTAATCCTAATGATTAACTCATCACACTGAACCAAGACCTTCTAAGGTCCAAAACAAACACACTAAAATACTGATTTGGCCAAGATCAAGTACAAGCCAAAATTGTTGACAAACCAAAATGGAGGTCAGCCTAGGTGCTCCTGCACCATCCTCCCCAAAACAGAAAATTTCAATCCATCCTTGGATTGAGTAAGTTAGGATCAATGCCCAACTTCTTGAACTCTGCCTCGTTGATCCATACTGCATCTGCATCAGGTTGATCATGCCTCTTGATCAGATGTTCTTTATACTCTTTGGTCCTAGTCCTCTTATAGACTCTAGTGTCCAATACCTTATCAGCTTGCTTGACTGCAGTGGAGGGAAGTTTGAGTTCTTCTACATCCTAACTAACTTCATGGAGGGTTTGATCCAAGTCTTGTGGTGGTCCTTTGTAATGCACTAGATCTACAACATTAAAAATAGGGGACAGTCCACTGTCATCTGGCAATTGCACCTTGAAAGCATTGCTTCCATACTTCTCCAAGATAGGACAGGGACCTATCCTCTTCATTTGCAGCTTATGAGGAACTCCCTTCTACAATCTAGCCTTGTTCAAATGGACCATCACTAAGTCTCCCACATTGAATTGGACTTCTCTCCTATGCTCATCCACCTTAATCTTATGCTTCATGGTATTTTCTGCCAAGGTTTTTCTGACTGTCTCATGAATCTCCTGCATTGCACAAGCAAATTCATCAGCATATCCACTTCCCTTAACTCCATCCTTCAGCTCTCTCAGTTCATAAACACCTCTAGGGTGTAGTCCATAGACAATTTCAAAGGGACTCTTCCCTGTGGATCTATTCACTGTATCATTATAGGCATATTCAGCCTGCCCAATAATCTAATCCCATTGTTGACCATACTCCTTGGTCAAGCATCTCAAGAGGTTTCCAAGTGTCCTATTCACAACTTTGGTCTGACCATCAGTTTGGGGATGGTATGCAGATCCAAAGGATAGATTAGTGCCCATTCTTTGCCAAAGAGTCTTCCAAAAATGACTCATAAACTTAGTGTCTCTATCTGATACAATGTTGATTGGTAATCCATGAATCCTTACTATCTCTTTGAAGAAAAGAGAGGCTATTTGACTGGCATCATTGGTTGTTTTACATGGCACAAAGTGAGCCATTTTGCTGAATCTGTCTACAACCACATAAACATTGTCCATGGCTTGCCTTGTCTTGGGTAACCCAACTACAAAGTCCATACTCAAACATTCCCATGGCCTAGTAGGAATAGGCAGTGGTTGGTATAGACCCGCATTTGAAGAAGTACCCTTGGCCTTTTGACACACCATACAACTCTCCACATACCTCCTAACATCTAAGTTCATTCTTGGCCAATAGTAAAACCTTTGAACCAGTTCTTGAGTTTTGGTGATCCCAAAATGACCACTCAATGCACCATTATGCTTTTCTTGTATCAAATTTTCCCTAATAGAACCTCTAGGAACACAAAGCTGATTTCCTTTAAACAAAAGATCACTTTGCAAGGTATATTCAGCATATTTGCTATGGAAATGATTCTTGTATTCAACACATACCTTATAAATATCTGCAAAGTCTTCATCTTCTGCATATAGATCTTTGAAATGATCTATTCCCATGCTCTTCAACTGAATTTCCTGAATTGTGAGAACTCTTCTGCTCAAGGCATTAGCCACTTTGTTGAGAGCTCCTTTCTTGTGCTTGATATTGAAGGTGTAAGCTTGCAAGTACTCCACCCATTTCATGTGTCCGTGACTTAACTTCTCTTGTGAATTCAGGAAACTAAGTGCTTGATTGTCTGAGTACACAATGAATTCCTTAGGAAGCAAGTAGTGCCTCCACTCTCCAAAGCACGGACCAATGCATGCACATCTCAAGGTCATAAGAAGAATACTTCTTCTTGGCTTCACTCTTCTCACGAATGAAAAGCCAGAGTTTTCCCTCTTATTTGAGAACAACTCAATAGCTTCATTTAGCATCACATTCAATGGTGAATAGCTTCTCAAAGCTTGGTAACACCAAAATAGGTTAGTGCTTCTCTTCTCCTTCGGCAACTCAAAACTCTTGTTACCTTGCTCATTCCATATAAACTTGGTTTTCATTCCTCCTTTAATGGTATCCAACATGGGAGCACAAATAGCACTAAACTGTCTTATGAATTTTCTATAATACTGAGCAAGACCATGGAAGCTTCTTACCTTTGTTGTTGTCTTTGGAGTAGGCCAATTGAGGATTGCTTCCACTTTGCTACTATCCATCTTCAAGTTGCCATGTGATAGCACAAATCCAAGGTACACCAGCTCTGTTTTGATGAACTCACACTTTTCCAGATTGATCATCAGCTTCTCCTCCTGCAGCTTCTTGAAAATCAACTCAATATGTTGGAGGTGCTCTTCTCTTGTTCTTCTATAGATTAGTATATCATCAAGATACACTACTACAAACTTGCCAATATAGTCTTTGAGAATTTCATTCATGAGTCTCATGAATGTGGAGGGGACATTAGATAATCCAAATGGCATTACTAGCCACTCATAGGGAGACCCTCATTGGTTTTAAAGGTTGTTTTTCCACTCATCAACCTCATGTATCCTAATTTGTTGATAACCACTCTTTAAAATCTATCTTGGTATAGTACCTAGCTACCCTAGACAATCCATGGATCTTCAATCCTAGGGATAGGAAACCTATACCTGATGGTTATCTTGTTTATCACCCTGGAATCAATGCAAAGCCTCCATTCTCCTCCTTTCTTAGGTGCTAAGACAGTGGGTACTGCACAAGGACTAATGCTTTTCCTAATGAGACCTTGGTCAAGAAGTTCTTGAATCTGCCTGGCTATTTCCTCATTTTGTTGAGGTGTCATCTTATAAGTTGCTTTGTTTGGAAGGGTGGCTCCTGGTATCAAGTCTATCCTATGACTTATGGCTCTTTTAGGAGGTAATGTTGTTGGTTGACCACTACTTACAATCCCTTCATAGGTCTGCAACAATTCTTGTATCTCCTTAGGTAACTCTTGCTTTTCAGCTGCTTTCTCTTTTCTCACCTCTCTTGGCTTGATCATCACTACATAGCCAACTCCTTCTCCTTCTTCCAAGGCTTTTAAGAACTCTTTTTCACCAGCTATGATTAGTTTAGAACCTACTGTCTGCACCTCTGTATCTTCTAACAAAAACTGAATCTTGAAGGTTACATTGTCTTTCTTGAAGGGATATGAATTCTTAGCTCCATCATGCACAGCTTGGCGGTCAAATTTCCATGGTCTACCTAGGAGCAAGTGGCATGCATCCATAGGTAACACATCACACAAAACTTTATCCTTGTACTTACCAATTGAGAACTCCACCCATGCTTGTTCATTCACCAAGACATGTTGACCCTTATTGAGCCATGTGACCTTGTAAGGATTATTGTGAGGTATCCTTGTCAATTTCAGCTTGCTGATTGCCTCCTCTGACATAATATTGTCAGTAGAACCTGAGTCTATAATGACCTTACACACTTTCCCCATCATCTTGCACTTTATCCTAAATAAGGACCTCCTTTGGCTTGGCTCTTCTTTAACCAGTTCCTTGATCAAAGTTCTCCTCATCATGAGATTCTCACCTTCCTTTGAGTTCAATGGTACTTCAGGTTGTTTATTTGCTGCAGCTGTCTCATCTTGAATCAGATTAGTTCTCTTATCTCCTCCATGAGAAGTGCTACCTTTCTCTAGACATCTATAGGTTGGGTGTCCCAATTGGTTGCGGTGGTAACATTTCATGTTGGTGAAGTAGCTGCCTCTCCCTTGTCCACCACTTCTTCCTCTGGAGCTGAAACCTCTTCCTCTACCACCTCTACTAGAGCTTCCTTCTTGCTGTTCAGAGTATTTGACTTCTCCTTGGGCTCTTGGTTCTAAACTTCTTCCACTATAACCTCCTCTTTGTCCTCTACTGTCTTTCCCTTTACTTCTGCTTTTGGGGTTTTTCTCTTGTTTCTTTTTGCCTTTCTCCTCTATCTTCAAAGCCATTTGATAGCATTGGCAGACTATTTTGAAGTTTACTCATGTCTTCTTGAATAGACCATTTGAGTCCATTTAGGTATCTTGCTAGCTTAATGCTCTCATCTTCAACCACCTTTGATCTTAAGCACAATTTTTGAAACTCCTCTGTATATGTTTGGACATCCATATCCTTTTGGCTCAGATTGTGTCTTCTCTTATGCAACTGAACTTCATAATCATCAGGGAGATAAGTCTGCCTTATCTTAGTTACCATTCCTCTCCATGAAACTATGGGACCTTTTCCTTCTTTCTCTCTTTCTGATTGTACAAACTTCCACCATGTGAGAGCTGCTCCTCTCAACCTTGACTTGGCCACCTTTACCTTTTGGGCCTCTGTTATGCCATCACATTCAAAGTGATTTTCAATGCTCTTAATCCAGTCTACAACTGAATCAGGGTCCATTTGTCCACTGAAAAGTGGCACACCCTCCAATGCTTTACCACTTAAGGCTTGCAATGCCTTCAAGAATGGTTCTTCAGCAAGAACAGGGTCAGGATTTGGAGCTTCCTCCTCCAAATCCTCTTCTTTTTCCTTGGCTTCCTACCCTTCCTTCTGCTTTATCTTGTCCTTCACATTATCAACTGTCTCATGGACTTCATCCAAGAGCTTCTCCACTTGAGATAACCTTTCTTTCAGTAACTGGTTATCTTCCTCTTGCTCTTCTACCTTTTTAGCCAACTCTGCATTAGTCACCATGGTTCTTTCCTCTGGTGTGTTCTCTCCTACTGACTCAATGGGCTGCAACATCAATCACAAGCCTTGAATCCATCCTGGCTCTGATACCAATATGGTGTATGGTATAAACCAAAGGTTGCTTGCACTATCTTGTAGAAGAATTTCCACTGTCTCCTGCTTGGAACATGCTACCAAGGGTTCTTGTTGAGCTTAGAAGATTATCCTAGTCCTTCTCCAACTCTTCTCAAAGAGTTCTCCACTAGTGCTTTACCTTTGGAAGACCCACACCTTCTTGCAACTGATTACTCTTCCTTGGACTTAGAAGGGTCTAAGTGCCAACTTCTCCATCTGACTTGAAATCTTTGCAGGGGAGATAGATGCTATGTTTCCATGCATTTCACCACCATTGGAATCCATCTTGGAGGTTCTAATGTCCTCAAACTACCCGATCTCAAGCTTTTGCTTTTAGGAGGCCTATTCTCTACTAGCCCTTATGAGTCGGTTTTTGGCCTTTTGTTCTTAAACTTGTCACACAACCTATCAAATGAAAGACACTTTCAGGCACCCTTTTAAGAGCTTTAAATCTTGCACTTGATTTCAGACCTCTATCTGTTCCGTACAGTTGATTCCTATAAACAAGGACTACTAGGGCTAATTGGCCTAATGCCTAGGGTTTCATTATTCTTGATACAAATATTCTTCCAAAGGATTGATTGAAGCCTCAACCCTTTCAACCTATTAAGATGTGACTAAAACCTCCCTGACACCGTACAAATTCCATACAGTGGTCTCTTCCCCTACCTAAGTTCTTTAATTTTCACTCCCAATCCCCTAACTGGGCAGTCCTAGCTAGCCTAGGGTTTGGGATTAAAACTCTTTGCTCCATTCTCTGTGTTTCCTACTGTTAAATATTTACAAGGGACTGACTCCACTCCCATATTCCACCAATCTTAGGAGAATCCCATGGTCAATGGCTATGGGGGAGTCATTCCAAAACTAACCACCAAAACAGGAATAAAATCCCTTACAATCTAATCTATGGATACAAAGCACTATCACCACTCAAAGCAAATTGCTTATACAAAGAAAGATACCTAAACTACTCTATAAACACAAATACAATGCTGTTTCAATATACACAACGCCTATGATAACTCTGCTTTGCAAAACACACAGGATTTTTCAGAAAACAGAGTTCTTCTTATATTCAAAAGCCAAAACTTGATAACAACTACAAAAAAAACTGATTGCTAACTACGAGCCACACCTTTTTACATCGATGCCTTGCCACATTTCAAGGGATATTGATCGATCCCATGTTCCTAAACTTTAGGGAATCCAACCCCACTAAGTTGCATGTAAACACACAAAAAGTTGCCATGCAATTTTACAAGATTATTGCAACTTACCATCATGTCATGTTCCTAAATTTGAGGACCTCTAACACCTTATTTTTGAACCAACAACTCTTTAACTGTCCCATGGCATCTTCAACAATGAGGATGTGGCTTTAACAAATTTAATGCATTATATGCTAACACATGCTATCCAAAGCTAAATAAAACAACATTTAACAACATAATAACTAAAATGACACTAATACTAATGATTAACTCATCACACTCAACCAAGACCTTCTAAGGTCCAAAACAAACACACTGAAATCCTGATTTGGCCAAGATCAGGTACAAGCCAAAATTGTTGATAAACCAAAATGGAGGTCAGCCTAGGTGCTCCTGCACCATTTTGGAAAGCAGTAGGGATGACATCTACGCAGTCTGACTAGGCGTCTACCTCTTATGCATTTATGGCTAAAAGACCAACAGATCATGTCAAATCATCTACATGGTACTGTTGGAATTTCAATTCACACCTCTAGAGTGCGTATTGGAAACAGACAGCTATGCACAACAACTATATCACATTAATGCTAGGGGTATAATGGAAATATAAAGATTATTTCCACCTAATCTAGAAGGCCCACCGTTCTATCTTGTTTGAGGTGATGTGTTGAGTTGGCTAAGCTGCAACTACAAGTCGTGGCATATCTAATTTGGAGGATTTAGTTTCTAATTTACAAAGCACAACCCTCCTTCTACTCGAAGTCTTTTCAGCGTAGAAATATTTTTATTGGAACAAGTTGAGAGCTTCTCGAGACAACAGTGCTCTGTGATATATATATGCTGATGGAAATGCTATTTTTATTATTATTTTTATTGAAGGAATAAATATCTAGATTCTTTTTTTTGTGGATTTGTATTTGGGTTTCAGTTTAGAGATAAGGGATAAGTTTGAGTTAGTATATTTTACCCCTCTTTGAGGTTATGTTACAATGTAGCATCCTTTCAAAGAATTTAAAACATAATGCTCGAAATAAAATGGTTAGCTTTGGGAATATTCCCTATTCATTCAAAGAAGTAACTAGGAAGAAAGATGATGGGAGTGAAGATGGAGATTAGGATTAAGGATTTCCCCTTGAGAGGATATGTGGATTTGGGAGAACATAGGTGTGCTCTCCAAACAGATGAATGATGCAAGATAAAAGTGAAAGAGGAAGAAAGATGATGAATAGAAGGTGGGATGGAAGGATGAAGAGATAATAGGAGGCTATGACAAGCATGTACATAAGGATTCAATGACAACAATGATGGTACCCCAATCAAGTTGAAAAGTTAAGATAAATTGATGATGGATGAAGTGTTGTTGATGTTATCCCAAAATAGCACAAAGCCAAGGATGTGATTGGATTATTTGATTTAGATTGCATAACTAGATTGTATGGATGAGGATTTTCTTTATGATGTGAGATTGCTAGAACCATTGGGAATGGATGTTAGCAATGAATTGATGAAATGAATGAATAAGATGGATGAAAATATGCTTAGACTAACAAATCTATATTAGCCTAAAAGAAACTTAATGGATAATGAATTGATAGGATAGATGAGATGCATATAACAATGGATGGATGCAAGTGGGTATGTGCACCAATCTATGATAAGAAAAGGTGCCAAATTAAAAGAAATCATGTTTTAGCTATTTGGTTTGAAAAAGAAACTCCAAATGGTTCATTTATTGAAGTCTATTTGGTGAGCACCAAATTTGGTGCTTGCAAAATGAAAGATGAATAAAAAAATCAATACCAAACTCATTCATTCTTCCCTCCTATGATTTGGTCTATTGGTTTTGACATTTCCAATCCACACTCACAAAAAGGACACCATTTTTTCACTTTTACCTTGTGATTCTTTGTGAAGATGCCACCAAGATATCACAGAGGTGAAAGATATATGTATTTTTTAATTTTTAGTTTCAAATTTGAATTAAATTGTAGATTGAATTAGGTTTTTAATTAAAATTTATTTTAATTTCCAACAATTAAATCTCCACCTCCAAATATGGAAAATTCACAATCACCTCCTCATAAAGACCACCATGAGCAATAACAACATCAAACTCCTCCCTTAATTCATAGATATCCTCAAGGAAAATAATGAAATATTTTAAATCAAATAGAAAACAACAAAAGAGAACTTGAATAATTGATCAAGCAAGGCTAAATGATACTACTACAACAAATCCTCATCTAGGAGAGGCATTGTTGAATCCCTATAGTCGATTGTATATTATGTAGGAGTAATCAGTGAACAAATTAATTTTTCTTCAAATAAAAGGGAGGAATTAAAAAAAATTATAAAACAATTTTATGAAAGTGGACTTTCCTATGTGTAGGTACTACCTCGCACAACAGTTGCTCAACAAACCTATACTATTCCACAACTAATAAAGAATTTAGGCAAAGACCTTTCTTCCACACACTTTTCTTCTCCACACTTTCCTCTCCTTCACACTCTCTCATCCCATTCCTCAAATTATCTTATATATATACAATTATATCTTAATTATCAATTAGGTCAGCTTAATTAGATGAAAAAAAATGATCAAAGCTCTCTTTATTGGCACCATAAAATATTTTATCCATGTAATGCATTGTACCAAGCCAACTGACATCCATAAAACACAACCAGTCTCCATAATCTATTTCATATGCTGAGTCGGCTAAGACTAGAACACAATTCTCCAAAAGAACAAATATTCCTCAAAGAAAACACCTTTTGGATCTAAGAACACATTAATTTCCCATCATACCACTAGCATAGGGACCATTAAAAAAACCACAATATAAGAATATTCACCTTAATAGAATGTAGAGTCTCCCACATAGTATTCCAAGCAAGGAACAATAGTAGAATACAGAGCCGCACTCTGTTAGAGATAACTTTCTACTCACAACCAAAAACATCGCAAGATATAGGATATAGGTGTCTAAATGAGTCAAGATAACATGGTTAAGAGATTAGATGCATATCAGATTTTACAGTGATTTTTGGACTCAAATAGCAACAAACCTATCCATCACAAAAGGGCATTACTGGCAGAGAACAACTACCGGTAAACCAAGTAGACTTCTCATAGAGTTATCGTCATACAAATATCATCATGTTGACATCAATGACAACATAGAAACAACCAACACAAACCATCCATACTTCATGCTCATGTTGCAAGGCCCAATAATATCTCCCTTTGGCATTGATGGCAACATGCATGAAAAAAACATTTTCCAACAACTAAATACACTGAATACTCCCTCTATCAAAAATGTTCTTCACAAAAATGTTTTTCTCTATCTCTTTATCTCTACATATCTCTATCTCTTTTCCTTTGAGATCAATGACAAAGGATGAGGGGTTCGAAATATCTGTATATATCAAAATGTATCCAAAAAGATATGAACACAAAATTGAATTAACCTAAAGAACCTCTAAGACTCTCCAGGATGACCATCCATGACACTTTTCCTTCTTCCCATGAATATTTTTCACTTATTAGAGGGGTGTTGTCACAATAGTGGTTTACAATTCCGAGAGGAACTAATTTTAGCTGAAATCACATATTTTTATAAAATATAATGATTTAAATTAAAAGTTCCATTTTAAGGATTCCAATTGAAGAGGGTTTGATCAAATCACCTTAGATCAAACCCCCTTGGATAGAACCTCGCTAGTTTTAAACCATACCTATAAATGCATCTCCTTTACACCTATCAAAATGCTGATAAAAAATCACTTTTGATTTAGCTTTTGGGGGATCAAATGAATTCATTTAAAATTTATTTCAAATGATTATGGTATTCCTAAGAATAAGCTATCCAATGAATATAATTTTAATATGTTTTGGTTTTGTTATGTATTTGTTTTTAAGTTTTATTAAACGTAGGTTTTTCATCGAAAATGAATTTCTTTGTTCTTCACATGTGGGAAAATAGAAGATTATCAAAAAAAAAAATTGAAAAATATAAGTGCACTAGATATTGAAGTCCTTGATCCAACAAAAAAAATAAAATAAAATTTTGACATATACAAAAAAGTTGCTATACGGTCGCATTGGTCTGAATTGTAATTCGTTTGACTTTGAAACTTGATTAAGAAAAAAATATTCAATAAAACCTATCTAACCAAGTGGAAGCACTAGATATCAGAGTTACAAATATAAATTTGAAATAATTAGAATTTTATCCTTTCATGGAAAAAAAGTTATGTTTATACGGTGTAGCGTCACTTTTTAAAAATGTTGTTTTCTGAAAAAAATAAATTTTCGTGGGAGATGGAAAAGGAAGTGCAATTTGATTCCAAAATTTTGAAAAATATTTTAGAATCTACAACAAGAATTTGATGAGACTCTAGTTTGCACCATCTTCAAATTCCCTCATGGTTTAGCCGCTATAGGTGCCCTAATGTGAAGATTTAGTTAAAAATAATAATTTCAAATCCAGCTAGGGCCAAAAATTGTAAACCAATTATGGGGATCACCCGAGTCTTGTGTAATATCTCAAGTTTAGTTAAGGACTCTATACCATTTGCTAGAGTATTGGGATTAAGATTAATCTCTTAATTCACCATACAACCAAAAACACTAGAAACATAAGTGCATTGCCTAAGTTTAATCATGTCTCTAAGTTCCAAAAACTTCTTGATAACTTCTATCCTTTGATCCTACAACAAAAATAATTTGTCTTGAAGCTACACAATGTAGGACCACCTTTGATTATCTCTATCTTCTGCTAACCCGTGGGTGCTGGCAAGAAGTGGAGTCCAAGTTTTGGCCAAAAAGTGGGTGTTTTCCCCAATTTTCAGAATTTGACACATTTGACCTTAAAATTTGAAGCACTTAGAGATGGAATCTTCAAAAAAGTCACTGATCATAAAATGTAGTACTTGGATTCTAGTTTCCACATATGTAATTTATTTCAATACCCAGATGGTACAAATTGAGTTTCAATAGGAATTTCTAAAAATCACTATTTAAAAGTCACTTTTTTTTACCATACCATGCACATGTACGGCATCCATATTTTGACCTAAATTATTGTATTTTTCTAAATCCTTTTGGGAAAATATTTGTGACTCACTAAAGCACGTTTCTGATATTTTTTTGTAATTTTTTATTGAATTTTTTTTGTTAAATTTTTATTAGCCATATTTGTCATTTTAAAAAATCATTGTGTACTACACGCATAAGATGACCTAAACTTATCATTTTTTAAATTTTTTTTCAAATTGAAAATAACTGTCTAAAGTACGTTATCGTGCAATTCATTTTATAAAAAAATATTTTAATAAAAAGTTATTAAAATAGTAAAAAACCCTAATATTTCAAGTTTATGGACCCATTTCATGATAAATTAATTAAAATATAGAAAAAATAGCCGAATTGTAAAAAAATTATATATTTAGAATCTGCACAGTCTCATCTATAATGGGTTTTAATTTCGTAAAAAAAATTGCAAAAAAAGTCTTCAGATATATGCCCAAAGTTACTATTTTCTTGTGACATTGTCAAGACCTTCAACTTGTAGGCTAAACCAGGTCCAAAGCTTAGGTTCGGGTCCCCAATCCTTTTCCCAAACTAAAAAACAAAGCAAAAATTTGACCAAAATATCAAATCTTAAAAAATGGGATCCCATTTTGAAAACGGGATCCCATTTCATAATTTTTTTTTTAATGATTTTAAGAAATGGGATCCCGTTTCAAAACAGGATCATGTTTTTAAAACTAGATCCCATTTCTTAAAATCATAATTTTTTATTTTTTTTATGATTTTAAAAAATAGGATCCCATTTTTGGCTTGGGGTCCCGAACCTAAACAAGATCTATTTTTTAAAATCATAAATCCCATTTTTGAACCCGATTTTGAATTTTTTTCCAAGGAAAAAACTTCCAAGTTTTGTGGATTCATCATCTTGCATTTACCCCTGTATGTATCTACCTGAGTGCTCATCTGAGATTCACTCATCCTTATCTCGTTTATCATGTTTAGTGTACTGCTAGACTAATTTAGGCAAAAAGAAAGTAGTTCATGTGCCTCTTCTTCACAACCTTGTACACTCTCCAATTCCTTCATCACTTGAATGTGTGCATTTTCACATTTTTCTTTGATATCCTCCAAATTTCCTTCATTAGATCCAATTTCAGTAGGTACTTCAAGTACGAAGATGTAGACCGTCAAAGAATCAATCATGCCTTTGAGATTCTCCACAATAGAAATAGATGAATCAAAATAAGCACCAAGAATAATGTTATGCAATTCTTCCGAATCTTTCTGAATATTTATCCTTTCATGCTCATGTTCAAACTCACTTCCTTCTACAACTTCTTGCTTAACAAAACTCTTCCTTCTCTTCCCTGTTTTGGTTGTGCTATCAGAGGTACCTTCTCCATTGAGATTCTTAAGGATTTCCAAAAGAATTTTAGCATAATTATCAACTTCAGCCTCTAACACTTCATAATCTAATTCAGATATCCATACCAACCTTGATTCAATTGCTTCCATGTGAAAACAATTTGCAGACATGAGAAAATTTATGCTTCCGAAGTACCTTTCAACAACATTTGTTGGAATCCTAAACCTTTTGTTCATCCTCATCTAAAATGTTCCAAAGAATGTAGCAAGAGTAGTCTCTTGTGCATCTGAGCTACCAAGATTTATCATGAAGTTCCTGATTTTATGGGAAATAGGCACTATATTTGACCATTCTATCCTTCCTATTACCAGTAACTCTCTCAAAAAGAAAAATAGCAGATAGAAAACAAGATTGACATACCAGAATGTATTCTTCTTACTCTTCTTGATTTCCTTTAAATTCTTCAAAAGATGTATACAAAGTAATTCACATAAGTCATAATCCATACCTCTTTTAGCCATATCAATAGCAATATGTATAGCAATAGTAGAAACTGTGAGGACATTGTTAAGGATACAAACTTTGTGACCTATGAATATAGTAGCATACCTTATTACCAGATCAAAAATTGATCTCAAATCAATCTCTTTCCCTTCAAGATTCACACTAGTAACCTCAATTATCTCTTTCTCATCCATAGGGCTCCTTTCATTTGGAAACTAGTTTGGAGGAACACAAACCTGTTACATGTCTAATAGCTTCTCGGGTAATCAAATGTGTCTCATCAGTCCACAAACATTCATCATGAATTCTACTTAAAACTATTCAAATATACTTCTTTTCAAATTCAAACAAAGGGACTTTCCTCCAAACATCTAAATTTTTCTCAACTAATAATCTATAGGCATCATGGTTCTCTTCCAATTCACTTTCCCATAGCATGTTCAACTAAACTAATGAAATTTATTCTATCTTACTGTAAAAAAATTCATAGATATCCTGTGGGAAATACTCTCGAAGGGATACGAGAGAATGCACCAACAAACTCTTTTGACAAATCCTTCAAATATCTTATCAAATTAACTTTCACTTTATTTTCACTATCCACAATCCTTGAATTATCCACAGCAATAAAAGGTGAAAGATTGTGCAGAAAGGAATACCTCTATAAATGCCTAAACGAGATGTATAGATATCCCGCTTCTAGAGCTCACTTCAAATCCACTTGTTCTTTTCTTTAAACCCTAAAACTCTAAATTTCTCTCTAAGCTTCCTTTGCATGCTTCTCCAAATTTACATAAGCCTCTTGAATTATTTGAATTTATTCTTTCCATCCCAAATGATTTTATAATAAATGCTTCAATCTATAGGTAGATTACCTTTAAAATCATGTACACCTTCATTCTTTCAAATTTTGTAGGATTTATCCTTCACACATGCGACTGAGAAAAATTCCTTAATTTCCTTACCACATTAAATATACTTCTAGATCATGATGTGACACAAGTATCGATGAGGAGGTTTGTTAGAATTTTTGATAATTGCTCCCCCTTAGCCACTGCTTTACTTAGAAATTTATGGGAGGATCTGCACCGGAGGTTAGCACAAATAAGATTGCTGATTCAACTTGCTTTCCCTCCTTTCTCCAAATCCTTTTCATTTCCTTTCTTGCTTCTTCTGAATCAACGATTTGATCATGCTTAGATTCACTAGATAATTATTTTTTCTTCTTTTGTAGTTATTAATAGGGAATTTTGGATCGCTGCACTTACAACAAACAACATAGAACTTCTTTCTATTTTCTCTTTTATTCAACTTATCTTCACACATATCAACTTTATATTCAATTTTCTTGCACACAAGACATTTTCTAGAGAATGATAAAGAATCATTCATTTTACTTTTGTAGTCCTTTTCCTTATGACCAAATTTCTTGCAAAAATAACATACACCATTGAAAGATAAATAACTTTTCGCATCATGTCATTTGATAGGAGTTCTTCCAAAAAAATTTCTTAGATATTTGATTTGTCCATTTTTGAACCGAGTCTTCTTATCAATAGATTGCTTTGCTTTAGAACTTTGACCTTCCTCAAAACCTAGACCACTCTTATCCACCCCCGATATTTGAGAAGTAATCAATTCATCAAGCATTGTTGAGCTTATCTTAGATTTTTCTTCAAAACTTCTTACCTTTCCCAAATCAAATCTCAATATTTCCGCTTCTTCCTCAAGCCTTATGCATTCATCTGTCTTCCTTTGAATTTCAATTTTCTGATATTCTTTAGTTCTTTTCTTTTCATTCAATTGTTGCAGTAGATTGGAGATAGTTTCATCTACTTTAGCCAATAGATCACATGCTTCAACACTTTTACTTTGCAAATTTCCAATATACACATTCACTTTCATCAACTTGTCCTTCAGATCTTTTATTTCTTCAGAACATCAAACATAAACCACTTCTAGAGGAAAAAATTCTTATATTCAAATTCTGGGATCTTCCTCAAGCTATTAAAATCCTTCTGAGCAACCAAGCTCTAATACCAATTGTTGAACATCAGGAACACTGAAAGGGGGGTCAATTAGTATTCCATAAAACCATTCACATAAAATCCATATAACCATTATCACAATTCTGATTGAATCAACAAGAGAGAACATATAAACAAATTAAAGCAGCCATACACATGAACACCAAGATTTTTATGTGGAAAACCTAAAGAGGGAAAAACCACAGTGAGGGTTAGCTCAAATATTATATTTGGATACAAAATTTTATGGGGCTCACTACCAGGACTCACTGTCCTTAAAAGGCTCACTGCTTGAATACAAAAGATGGTTGACCGCCAAGATACAAAGATAGTGGCTCACTACCAAGAGATTGAACTAATAGGATACACCTTCAATGCACAGGGTTTAGTTCCAATGAAGCTCGAAATATGAAGTACTGCCTCACACAACAGTCGCTCAAGGGTATGTGCAGGATCATGGTGGGCCAAAAATTGGCGATATGATGGGATATGTGTAGGGTATGTGTGGCTTTTTTCCCAAAATTGATGAAGCGGAAGGGTTTTTAAAGAAATTCTTAGCTTTCCACCAATATAAATTATATGATTTACTTTGAATTTAATAAATAATTGTATTCATTTCTATTTGAAATACAACTAAAGTCTTGATTGATAGGCTTATTGAAAAACATCTATGGCTTTCAATATCAAATTTTTGAATCCAAAACATGTGTAACATTCTATGCTTTGCATACTATAGGATTAAAAAAATTGAATTTCATGAATTTTGACCAAATTAAGGTGGTCAGACATATGAGTTTTTATATTTTTAAAAGTTGTAATAAAAATTCATAATTAATTATTTACTTGGAAAAAAATTATAAAAATATGCATCACATCTAGACATGAGTCCTCTACTTATATCTAAAATCTTATAAAAAATGGTATCATTTTATTGTGGTTAGGGTGGTTAGACAAACACCTACTTCTTATTTTTCCGAATTTCAAATTTTTCACCAAATAGATTTAAAAAAAAAACCTTATTAGTTTATAAACTACATTCAATTTGCTATATTCAATTTGCTACAAATTATATTCTTACATATTTTTGAAATGATATAGATAACTTATTCAATTTTTTATGTCAAGTTGCCTAACTTTTATTTTTTTTAATTTTTTGCCACTTAAGAGCTTTTTTTTTCCATGATGATCCTACACATACCCTCAACAAACTTGTGTTGATCCACAACTGATAAAGAATTTAGGCTTAGACCTTTCTTCCACAAGCTTTTCTTCTCAACACTTTCCTCTCCATCACACTCTCTCATCTCATTCCTCAAAACATCTTATATATACAAGTATATATTAATCATCAATTAGGTCAGCTTAATTAGATGAAAAAAAATGATCAAAACTCTCTTTGTCGGCACCATAAAATATTTTATCCAAGTAATACATTGTACCAAGTTGGCTGACATCCATAAAACACAACTAGTCTCCATAATGTATTGCATACGTTGAGTCGCCCAAGACTAGAACACAATTCTCCAAACCAGCAAACAATCCTCAAAGCAAACACCTTACAGATCAAAGAACACATTAATTCCCCATCATACCCCTAGCATCATCAACAAAACCACATCATAAGAATATTCACCTTAATAGAATGCAGAGTCTCCCACATAGTATGCCAAGCAAGGAACAACAGTAGAATAAAAAGTTGCACTCTGTCAAAGATAACTTTATGCTCACAACCAAAAACATCTCAAGATCTAGGATATAGGTGTCTAAATGAGTCAAGATAATATGGTTAAGAGATTCTAGAGTCATATGAAATCTTGTGGTGATTTCCAAACTTAGATACCAACACACCTATCCATCACAAAAGGGCATTATCAATAGAGAACAACTTCCAGTGAACCAAGTAGAATTCTCTTAGAATTATCATCATGTAGATATCATCATGTTGACACCAATGGAAATATAGATACAACCAACAAAAACCATCCATACTTCATGCTCATGTTGCAAGTCCCAACACTACCAAATCAATTAATCAAAACAACCAATAAATGACTAAAAATAGTTTAGTCATCAATCTACTCACATTATATATGATTGGCAATAAACTACTAATGGTCATGTGCCCAAGTTTAGTCATTTATAAGCAGTTTTTAATAGTCCTTTTAGTAGTTTATTGTTGTTTCTGTACTAGTGGTAAGGAAGCTAATGTATCAGAACAACTTCCTACACTAACCTTGAGATGAGGATAATCTAAAACTTTTATATATCTTTAATAGTTATAGAAACTTAAACAAAAATAAATATAAATATCATGCATACCATGACACAATGATTTACATTGGGAAAACCCTTTTGGGGAGAAAAAATCCACACTCCAAAAGCCACCCAATATATTATTTAGTAAATCACAAAGATTACAATATACTAGTAGAGCAAGCTTCTCACATGAGTAATACATCACTATCTCTCTCCACCGCAGCTGTAATGCAATGCCTTCATAAAATAGAGTTACATTCTAGGGAAAGATAGGCCAACAAAATATCCACCATTAGATCTAAAACCTAATATTTAATGGTCTAGATTTATAATGTATCATTTATCTAATGTATGTTGTCGATTTTAGTAGTTTCCTAAAGAATTTAGCAAAAAATTGTTTACAAGCATTCCACTCTCCCCCCTTACTACCATTGTATATTAAACCTATCGGTGTAACTAGGAAATATATATATATATCCTATCAACAATAACCTTTATATAATTGCAAGGTTGAAACACAATTTCCCAAAAAAATCTCTCACTTGTCAAACACCTTGCAAGACCAATAGGAGGGAGTAAACATTGTCTCTTAACTAATAGGGGAAAAAAGGCCAATAATCTATGAACACCATTTGAACTTCTCTATGCTCATAGGTTTAGTTAAAGAATCTGCAACATTCATCAAAGTCTCTACCTTAACCAACTTCACCTTTCCATCTTCAACCATATCTCAAACAAAATGATAATGCACACATCAATGTGCTTGGTCCTAGCATGAAATGTCAGGTTCTTGGCTAGACATATCACACTTTGATTGTTGTAATAAATTGTCACTGCACCTTGTTTTATTCCAATATCTTAACACAATCTCTTAAGCCAAATTGATTCTTTACAAGCATGAGTAGCTTCCATATACTCTGCTTTAGTAGTGTAAAAAGCAACCATAGCCCATCACTTACTCATCCAACTTATTGTACCACCAAATAAAGTAAACACATAAGCACTAGTGGATCATGTGCTATTAACATCACCTGCCTAGTCTAAATCCACATAACCATGAATATCAAGGGAAATTTGGTCTTTAGTCACATTACTATGATAACACAAGGAATTATTTGAAGTACCATGCAAATATTTGAAGACACTTTTAATTGCATCCCAATGAAATCTACCAGGATTATACATATATATCTAGAAAGAACTCCCACTACTTGGGTAATGTTTGTTCTAGTACAAACCATAACATAGATCAAAATTCCAACTACACTTTGGTAAGGAACTTTGCTCATGTCTTCCATCTTTGATGGAGACATTGGACAATCTGAAATAGATAACTTTGTTCCAACTGAAATAGGAACACACAATGGTCTGCAATCCTTCATGTTAAATCTTTGTAAAATTGAATTGACATACTTACTTTGGCCAAGCCATAGCTTTCTGTTCACTCTATCTCTTTTAATTTCCATCAAAAGAATGTGTCTAGCTACACCAAGGTCTTTCATTTCAAATTTAACAGCAAATTGAGATTTCAATTTTGAAATCATAACTTTCCCTTTTCCAATAAATAACATATCATCAATCTAAATACAATAAACAAGAAATGATAACTATTAGTTTTATAATAAGCACAATTATATGATTTAGAATGCTCAAATTCGAAAATCAACACATATGTATCAAATTTCTAGTACCACATTCTAGGAATTTCGTTTTAAGCCATACAAAGTTTTCTTCAATTTGAAAACCAATTTACTTTTACCTTTCACCATGTAGTGCACTAGTTGTGTCATATAAATATCCCCCTCCAAGTCACCATGAAGGAAAGCAGCTTTCACATCCATTTGCTCAACCTCTAAATCATAAGTTCTCAGCAGCAATAGAAAGAAAAAATCTAATGGATGTCATTTTTGCAACAGGAGAGAATATCTCACTGTAATCAACACCCTCAACTAAAACCAAAGGTGATCAGGGTCTGATACCACTTGTAAGGAAGCTAAGGTGGCAAAATAGCTTCCTACACTAACCTTGAGAGGAGAATAATGCAAAACATTTATAGATCTTTAACAATTATAGAAACTTAAACATAAATAATCATAAATATCATACATACCATGACATAGTGATTTACGTGAGGAAAACCATTTCAGGAGAAAACCCCACTCCAAAATCCACCCAATATACTATTCAGTAAATCACAAAGATGGTATGCAAGATTTTTGGATAAACTGTGTGTGATTTTTATATCATCAACGTTTCGGATCATACTCCATTACAATATACTTGCAGAGAAAGCTTCTCAGAGGAGTATCACCACTTAGATATCAAGAGACAACATGACTACTATCAGACTCTCAAAATACATCACCATCCTTCTCTACTATAGTTGTAATGCAATGCCCTCATAAAATAGAGTTACATTCCAAGGCAAGGCAAGCCAACAAAATATCCACCATTAGATCTAAATCCTAATAATTAGTTGTCTAGATTTACAATGTATCATTTATCTAATGTATGTTGGCCATTTTAGTAGTTTCTTGAAAAAATTAACAACAAATTATTTGCATACAACCCACTCTCTCCCTTTTCTGTCATTGTATATTACACCTATCGGTGTAACTAGGAAATATATATATATATATATCCTATCAACAATAAGCTTTTTATAATTGCAAGGTTGAGACACAATTTCCCAATAGTTTCATGTTTGTAGTGACTTGACTTAAGAAGTCTTGCCACTCTTGTGTACTCACTATAATAAGAAATATATCATAAGTTGGAACACTATAAATCATAATAAATACATAACTAAAACTTAAAAGATAATCAAATATCATCACCTAGATCACTAGTTTTCTAGTCAAGATCTTGATGGGATATAGTAACTTCTTGATTGTGACTCCTTGCATGTGTATGAAGGGTGGTGGGTGCAACATGGCTGCACTCTTCATGCTCATGTGCTGAAATTCTAGTTGCAGCTACTGTTTGTGCTCGAGTGACACAAGGACAAGATGCCAGTCTCTCCTTGAGGGAATCCATGGCCTTTGCTAGCTCCTCTCCAATAGGTTGTTGATCCTCCTTTGTATCCTCTTTCACCTCATCCTCATATGTAGCATCTCCATCCATGGTTGCATCCTCTCTCACATCTTTGGGAACTAAAAGAGGTCTGTTATTGCCTACGAGATGATTGTAAGGGAATATGTGTGGAGGTTGCAATCTTGTCCACCATCTCTCATAGCCTATAATGGTTCCCACATCATTTTCATCAAACACTTTGGGTGCATCTTGGTCCTCATCATTTGAGTCACTGAAATAGATGTCATTGATGGTAGGATAAGGGATGTCTCCTAGCCTGGCACCACTTTGTGTAGATCTCAAATATGTAGGTCATGGCCTAGGTGCTACCTGAACCTACCCAAACTGATGCATGACACGCTCATAGTAAATTTTTATAATAATATAGTCATGGAATCTAAGAAAAAATCTATCTTTTTGCCTCACAGTTAGCTACTTTGTATGATCTTCCCACTGAGGTATGGTCCTATAAGGTCTCCATGGGATACCATTCTCCTCTAGCTGATCAAACCAAACTCTCCAATATGAAAGATCTCCTCACTACCAGACTCGCCTCAAAGTATAGCTAAATGATCTTGAATAACCAAGGGTCATAATGGTAGGAAAACCAGTAGGTCTAGTGCATGTCATATGCTTAAAGTCCCACACCTAAAGGAGTGTACAATAGAGTATACTATCAAGCTCACGACACACAAAATGACCAAGATCATAATACAAATGAGGTAGCATATTGTGACCCCATGCATATACCATGTGATGATACATCATAGCATGAATGGAATGAATGAGGCCTCCCTTGAGGTGTTTTCCTTGTCTATCAAGAATAAGTGCTAGAACTATGATCACCAACATAATCCATTGAAGTAATGGAAAGAGAGCGTATGGAAGCCATTTGATCTCGATGTGAACCCCAATGTACTTAGGTACAACTTAACAACTGGTATAGTAATCAATGTCATGCCAAATCTAATGACATGTGTGATCCTCCTCCATATAGACAGTCTCACCCTGGATGAGTATCCCGAAGATTTGTTGAACATCCTCTAGTGTCACTATAATCTCCCCGGTTGAGAGATGGAAGGTATAGGTATTTGAATCCCACCTCTCCACCAATGTGATCAATATAGCATCATGATATGTCATGGATGGCATGAGATATATCTAGAATAATCCTACAATTTAAAGAGTCACCACCCCCACCTTAGTAATTCAAGTAATCTTCTCTCAGAGGAAAGAGAACAATTTTCCTCCTAGTCTCCAACAAGCTCACGTAGAAACTTGAAAGATGCAAAGGAAAATAATTAATAACATCAAAAAAATGTCAATCAAACAAATAAAAGAAAAGAAAAACTACCCTTGGATGTTCTACCAAAAATGGGATAGGGTCACCATTTTTGGATGGGGGTCTAGGACAGGGTCACAATTTTAGGATGGGATCACCGAAATGGGACAGGGTCGCCATTTTAGGATGGGATCTCCAAAATGGGACATGGTTTCCATTTCAAGATGGGGTTGCCAAAATGGGACAAATTCTCCATTTTAGGATGGGGTCCTCTAAATGTTTGTAAAAGTGTGCAAACAAAAGAAATTATAAAGGGAAATCACTAGGATAATGTACATCAAACTCACCTAATGTGGGATGTCACCATCTATAATTTAGATCATAAAACTTCTAGTCTTGAGGGATCATAGGGTCATTGGCTCAACATCTTCACTCATTTGCAACAAGGTTATCTCTAAACAGTAAATGTCAAAATGATATAGTCAAAATATGAGTTTACAATAACATATAGTAATGTTTCTTAATAACACATTTTAGTCAAATCACCATAATAGGGGCTAGAGAACTCTATTTTTAATGTGTTTGTTGCATTGGATTTGTAGTTTCATCCCTAATCTCACCTAATGTTTATTGATAGATGGTGTTGTGATATTCTAACCCTATCATAAGCATTTCAATCATGAAGTCTAATATTTCGATGAAGTTAGATTGTTACCTTGATTGCACCTCCATAAAGCAAGCATAATCAGGGAGGGAATACATCTACCCTCAAATTTGATTCTCCATAGAAGTTAAACATGTTTTAAGATGATTTTGAACAGCTAACGAATGTAGATAACTACATTGGGGGCTTCATTCCCCCCCTTCACAAATGAATTTCAATATCTGTATGAGGGTATGTGCAGGATCATAATGGGCCAAAAAGTGGCAATATGATGGGTATTTGTAGGGTATGTAGCTGACAACTTTTTTTTTTTACCCAAAATTGATGAAACAAAAAGGGTTTTTAAAGGAGATTCTCCACTTTCCACCAATATAAATTATGCTTTACTTTGAATTTAATAAATAATTATTATTCATTTTCTATTTGAATTACTAAAGTCTAGATTGATAGGTTGATTGAAAAACAACTATAGCTTTCAAACGGTATCACATTTTTGAATCCAAAACATGCATCACATTCTATGCTTTTCATACTATAGGATTAAAAAAAAAAAATTGAATTCCATGAAATTTTGACCATGTTAAGGTGGTTAGACAAACAATTTTTTATATTTTTAAAAGTTGTAATAAAAAATTCATAATTAATTATTTACTTGGAAAAAATTACAAAAAATATGCATCACATCAGACATGAGTCCTCTACTTATATCTAAAATTTTATAAAAAAATATTATCATTTTATTGTGGTTAGAGGGTAGTCGACAAACACCTACTTCTTATTTTTTCAGAATTTAAGTACTAAATTGAAATTTCAAATTTTCACCAAATAGATTTTTTGTTTTAAATAAACCTAGTAGTTTAGAAATAATATAGATAATATAGATAACTTATTTAATTTTTTACGTCAAGTTGCCTAACTCTGATTTTTTTGAGTTTTTTGCCACTTAAGGGCTTATTTTTTCCAGGAAATTAAATGTGGGATAGCATAAACGATGTGCTGTAAATTTTGATAAAAATAACAAGCTCATTATAAAATTCATGATACAACACATCTTTTCTCCTATATATATCTTTCCTTCTTTCCTTAATTTTCTTGTAGTTCTGAAAGGTTTACAATGTTTCCTTCTTAACATGTTTTTTTATGTTAAATCCCCTTTGAAATCCCTTTCCACTTCACTTGAACAAAAGCCCTTATATATTATAAAATCTTTACCTACTCACCCAAAATTCCATGGAGTGTCATGCCTTCTCACACTATCATTATTATGTCACATTTGGGTCATATAGAGTGAGCTCTGCATTGTTTGTTTGGTATTAGATCACCTCGATTCTTAGTTCAAATAAATAAAATATGGAAATAATATTTTTATAAGATCCTCAAAAAAAATATTATATGTAATATAAATTTTCTATTAGTAGAAATACTACTAATGATATTCCAAAACAATGAGGATTGAACACTAAGTTTATGCTCTTGTTCAATATTGATCCTTAATTAATCGTAGTTTTTTAATATGATCTAGATATTTCCTTCATATATAGAGAAAGTGTTTCATTAGTATGAATTTCAACCAAAAGGATTATAGAGAGATTTTGTTTAGCATATGATACTATTATTTTACAAAAGAAATATAGGTCACTTTTTTTCTTATTTCTAATGGTAAGTATATTTTAGAAATGTAAGTATATTAATTTAATTACTAACATTGTTTGAGAATTTAGAATTAGTGATTTGAATGAAGATAGAGTGATCATCTAATTGAGTTATTGACAACCCAATAATTAAATTTGTGCTCATTTTTTCCATGGTCTTTGTAATAGTAATGGTTAAAATAAACCTATTTACTAACTTTGTGCATGAAAATATGTTCAAGTGAACAATTTAAGAAACAAAACAAAACAAACACAATGACATGCAAACAATTAGATTAGGCTAAGA
The DNA here is from genome assembly GCA_007258455.2 of Sequoia sempervirens. Lineage (NCBI taxonomy): Eukaryota > Viridiplantae > Streptophyta > Pinopsida > Cupressales > Cupressaceae > Sequoia > Sequoia sempervirens. The sequence continues at coordinate 29,026 of VDFB02284755.1, forward strand.
AGATTTAAAAATACATAGAATTTAATGGTTTCAAACTATGCTAAACCTTTCATTGTGTAGATTTTCCCATGATATTTGATATGATGTGTGCTCACACAAAATTTTGATATAGTAAGGGCATTCCAATGATGAATGAGTGAGTTTCTGAAAAAAAATGTTTGAGTTTTATGATATATAGGTTGTGGAGATGTGGCATTAAGGGTCAATATTTTATCAAGAGATCAATGACTATGATGAGAGATGATCTCTCATTTCATCCTGATGGTGTGAAGTGTCACCATGAGAGGATTTGAGAGGGGATATGGTACTTTGGAGTGTAAGAGGAGATATTTCTTTAGATTCTTCAGATCGTTAGAAAACGTAAGAAAAGAGCATACAAGATTTTGAAGAAAATTGCAACAAAGCTTATTAGCCCCCCAAAATATCTCAAATAAAGAAACTACAATCTATATTGCATTAGAATTGCCATGTTAGAATCTGAAAAGATGAATAACCTAGAAAACTAGTACAAATAAATAGATATAAAATTGTGAAAGCAAATGATACAAAATCAAAATTGCAAGACAAAGTTAGTCTCCATGAGAGTAATGCAAATGCTCTAGAAGAAAAATAGCATTATGAGAATGCAAAGGAAAAGATATAAAATACAAGCTAGGAGGTGAGTATAAATAGACTATGAGAGAGGGGAGAGGTGGCAAATATGACCAATGGGAAGAGCCCATCACAATAGCCTAAGATAGGCAAGTGTAACTCCCATGGACGATGCCAACACCTTGCACCCAATCACACTAATAATCACATAATTAAACCTAAGCAAGCTTAATTAAAGTGTAGGAAAAACCTAGGAATATGGGAAAATAAATAACCTAGCTAGGAAAATAAAAACCTATACTAACATTAGCAACAGGTATATTATTAGGAACATCAAGAGAGAGCATGAGACAAACATTAGATATTTAACATCTCTCCAACACTAGTCATGCTTCTAATCCTCATCTTAATATATTAACATGAAGAAAACTCTGTTGTCAACAATAATGCATTATATGAAGTTCAACAATAATATTTCTTTGATAAGGCATGGCATCCAACAATGAACTTCTTCTTCTCATCTTCAATAAGGAATGACATCCAACCATTTTTTATCCCAAACTAAATGTAACAAAGACAACCAATGCCAATGACTAACATCAATTACAACTAAAAATAAATGTCGACAATAGTTTCCAACACTATCTATCAATGACAATCATCAATGTTGACATAAATGACAACAAATGATAACAACCACTGTCTATGATGTACTGGTTCTTCTCCTTTTCAGCATGTAGTGCAATTTCGACAATCATTGACTTTTTGTTTTCTTTTTCTTCAATAATCTTCTTCCATGGAGGATACTTTTTATGATTCATGACTTCTACAAGTCTTGATCCTTTTCTTTCACTCATTAATAGAGGACTCATAGAAGGGTGATCCCATAATAGTGGTTTACAATTTTTGGCCAAACTGGACACTGAAATTATTATTTTTAACTAAATCTTCACATTCGAGCACCTATAGCGGCTAAACTGTGGGGAATTTGAAGATGGTGCAAACTAGAGTCTCATCAAATTTTGTCTGCAGATTCTAAAAATATTTTTTTCAAAATTTTTGGAATCAAATTGCACTTCTTTTTCCATCTCCCACGAAAATTGATTTTTTTCAGAAAACAACATTTTTAAAAAGTGACGCACACCGTATAACACATAACTTTTTTTCCACGAAGGATAAAATTCTAATTCTTTCGAATTTAGATTTTTTTAACTCTAATATCTAGTGCCTTAATTTGGTTAGATAGTTTTTATTGAATTTTTTCCTTAATCAAGTTTCAAAAGTCAAACAAATTACACTTAGACACAACGCCGCATCAGATAACGCTGCGAATTTTTTGTATATGTCAAAATTTTATTTTATTTTTTGTTGGATCAAGGAATCTCAATATTTGGGTGCACTCCATATTTTTAAATTTTTTTGATAATCTTCTATTTTTCCACATGTGAAGAACAAAAGAAATTCATTTTCGATGAAAACCTATGTTTAATAAAACTTAAAACAAATACATAACAAAACCAAAACATATTAAAATTATATTCATTGATAGTTTGTTCTCGGGAGGAATACCATAATCGGCTGAAATAAATTTTAAATGAATTCATTTGGTCCCCCTTAAAAGCTGTAAATCAAAAGATATTCTTATCAACATTTTGATAGGTGTAAAGGAGATGGATTTATAGGTATGGTTTAAAACTAGCGAGGTTCTATCCAAGGAGGTTTGATCTAAGGTGATTTTATCAAACCCTCTTCAATTGGAATCCTTAAAATGGAACTTTTTAAGGCTTAAATCATTATATTTTCTAAAAATATGTGATTTCAGCTAAAATTCGTTCCTCTCAGGAATTGTAAACCACTATTATGACAGCACCCAGAATTTCTTTTGAAGTTCCTTACAATGTATCCAAAGTTATTACATTTGAATCAAACATGATATTAAAATTGTATAGAGGTGAAAATGCATTGTTGCTGACAAAGTTATTTCTTCTTACTGAAGCTTTTCTACAATCCACAACCTTATATCCAAAATTATTGTAATTAAAATAATAACTAGAGAAAGAATAATTGAACCTAGTGTTGTATCTCTATCTTTCAGATCTCCTTCTCTTCTTCTAAAGTTGAATAAATTTATCATTTTGTGTTATGCGTCCATTACTTGTGATGATTTTTTATGACTTTGAACTTCCAAAGCTAGTTACTTTTGGACTTTCCTTAATATAATTCACAAACTATTATGTCACCTTCTTCTTCTGATCATTAGAACCTATATCATTTTGGACATGTAGAGCTCTCTGGCTTCCCAATATTTGATCTAGGGTTTCAATAATCTTACCAAACTTCATCTATAGCTGTTGATTCACTTTCTGAAGCTCTTTTCTTATTGTCACAATTTTAGCTTCCAATTTCTCATAGTCTTTATCTCTTGACAACAATTTTTTTGTCATAACTTCTTCAATTCATTTTTCTTCTTCTTTCTACCTATCTTCAGATCAACAATCATATTTTCTACTCTCTTCAAATCCCAGGATTCCTTT